>VMDO01004231.1:0-98246 GCA_007922755.1 Pedetes capensis
CTATGAGTCGGATACAGACTTGACAGCACCTAACGACAACAACAACATGCTATTCATAGGGTTTTTAATGGCTGATTGTCTTGGAAGAGAGCTGTTAGGTACCTCTCCCATAGTGTACTAATATAAACATATTAATATTAGTGTTAAAAACTATAAACATTGCTTAACTTACAATCAATATAGAAATTGGCATTTTATATTATGGTTATAGTTATTAAGACTTTCAGCCAATTTGTTTCTGTTTATTTTGATTATATATTTTATGAAAATTCTAAAATTCTAATTTGCAAAAATAAGTAGTTACAAAGTATATGAACTCTTTGAGCACTTCAATTTAACAGCTACCAGGATGAATGTGGCCCAAGTGTTCTCTGGGAGATCACACTAAGAACAATACATTAAACCTTACATCTGTCTTCCAGAAGTTGTGTTCAAAAAGTAGCAACATGGAAGATCAAATACAGCAGGTTAAAGACAAGTAAACTAAGAGGCCCGGGGTGGGATGGAGGGAAGCTCAGAACTTCTTCAAGGTAGAGGAACAACTGGAAGGTGATGAGCACCAGGCATGAAATAAAAGATATTTAACACATGGGCATTCCGATAGAGTAAAGATACCTTTTGATTATCCTGAAAAGAAGCAGAGTGAAGCATGCAGACAGAACTTCTGAAATAATAGGTAGAGTTTAGTAGAACCTCTTTCTAGAAAAACTGTTTATAAAAATATGATTTAAAAAGCATTTAAAATTTCTGAAAATTATTATAAGGTCGGATAGCAAATAACAAAACATTCACTGAAGAAAATCTACTAAATCTTAGTAAGAGAATGAGAACCAATGGTATTTGAGCCATGGTTCACTGCACTAACCTCCACTATCATCACCAAGTTCCATGGCTTCATATTACAAAGCTTTTGCCTGGGCCTTCTACTCCAGGTAGATGCAACCAAGATAACAGAGTTTCCTCCCCATCCACTCTACCCTTCCATGCTGGGACTATGATTTTACCCTTTGAGGGGCAGGCTGCTGTGTCTCTCACTCCGCTTAGCCTGTGCTACAGAATCTATAGTTCAGGCAAACATACCTAAGAGAACACAGTCTCCCTTCTCCTATTCTGTCCCCATATATAGGGAAAAAGCTCTATCCTGGATATATCAAGCTAAGGGAAATGGGCCTTTGTTGTACCTGGGCAAATTGCTTATAGGTGAAAGGATCTATCCCAGAAGGGGCAAACCAGAAGGGCTCACCACGACCACCATTTGTAGTGCTCACTCTTGGACCAAAACAGTTAATTGGAAAAAGTGGGTCCCAACACCTATGTCCAGTACAATGGCAAAAAGGAAAAACCTAAGGAAAAGAGATGGCATAAAGATGAAGAGTACTTCAGCTTTTATTGTGGTTAACAAATTTTATTTGGAAGGGAGAGTAGAGAACTTCATGCCTATGGACACTGTTGAAAACAATAAGGATCTTGCTGAAGAGCAATTAAGAGAAAGCTGGGAGCCCTATGAAATAAGTAGAGCAGCAGACAAACCAATTTAATAGAGAGAACCAGGGGAACAGACAGGAAGAGCCCTCCTGGGATCACAGACAACTCTATGTGTCAAGAAAGGTATACACATATGCTAGATTGTACCCAAAGGGGTAATCAGTGCAAGATGTGGGGACAAACATGACAGCATTACCAAGGTACAACTGGGTCCATAAAAAGGACAGAAGCATCATTGATACCAGGATCTAAACCACATCCTGACCAAACGTTGACTGGGCAGTAAGCTGCTCTCAGCCAGGGGTGATGCGTAGGAAGTCAGGTTAAAAATTAAAATCATGCTCATCCCGGGAATTCTTGGTCACTGTGCACATTTTTAAGGTGCTATCACCTCAGAAGTGATTGCAAAAGGAATTTCCAAGTTATTAGACCCTAGGTGAATGTGGAGCAAATAAAAAATATAAACTCCCTGAACTATGATAGCAACCTCCAAGACACACACCTGTGGTTTCACCACAACACAGGGTTCAAGAGGGTCCAAGGAGAATGAGTGCAATGGAGACAAGAAGCACTCTGGGAGAGTGTTATGCATCAACCCAACTTTATTTTCGTGAAACAAGCCTTTAAAAGCAGTAAACCCAGAGACCAGGGAGAGCGAATGATATGCACAGACTACAAGGGGAGGTGCAAGGTGTCCATGTCAGCTTGAGAAACTCTAGGGGTGTGTCACAGGAAGCCAGTACCATCTTGCCTTTGCCTCTCAGTGCCACCTTTGCCTCTAAGGATATGACTTTGGCCCTGAGAAGTGAAGAGTGTGCTCTTCTGTTGATGCCAGATAGGCATAGTAGGTGCTTACCCAACCAGGGATCCCTGACACACACCATATAGTTATCCAGTTGTATAACATTACTATCTAACTGGTTATAAACAACATTTGACCAGTAAGTGACTTACTGCAATCAAGGAGTTATCCCTAGGTAAAACAGCAAAATAATTGCAAATAATTAGAGTTGAGACATCAGAAGCTATGCACTGCAGGAAAAATATATTTCACAGGCTCGTCCAAGTCATCATTATTTGACCCAGCAAGCAACAAACAAAACAATTTATGTGATGCAGGGAGGATCTTAAATATCTAGTTATCACCAAAACATTATGAGATGTGCAAAGAAATAGTAAAGCATGGCAAATATTCAGAAATAGAACTGGCAACAGAAATTTCCTTTGAAGAAGTAAAGATGGTGTATGCAGTAGAAAATAACCTTCAAAGTAACCATTATAAATATGTTCAAAGAATAAAAGGAAATCCTGGTTAAAGAATTACAGGAGGGATTGATGACAATGTCTCATCAAAGACATAATATCAATAAAGAGGTAGAAATTATTCACATTATTAAAAGGAACCAAATGGAAATTCTGGAGACAAAAAGTAGATAATTGAAATGAAAAAAATCACTACAAGAGCTGAGCCATGGATCTGAATGAGCACAAGAAAGAATCATAAAACTTAAAGGCATATCAATAAAGATTATGCAATCTATAGAACATAAAGATAAAGGAAGAAAAATGAACAAGCTAGGTATGGTGGCACATGTCTGTAATCCCAGTGACTCAGGAGATAGAGGCAGGAGGATTACAAGTTCAAGGCCAGAGGCAGCCTGCACAACTTAATGAAGCCCTAACTCAAAATAAAAATGGAAATGGGGCTAAGGGTGCAACTCAGTGGTGGAGTACTCACAAAGTATGTGCAAGGCCCTGCTTTCAATCCCAGTATCATAAAAAAAGAAAAAAAGAGAAAGAAAGAAAGAGAGAGAGAGAGAGAGAGAGAGAGAGAGAAAGGAATAGAGCCTCAAAGAGATGTTGGATATAATAAAGTATACATGATATACATAATGTGAGTACCAAAACAGGATAAGAAAAAAGAATGAAAAAATGACTGACAACCTTCTAAATGTCATGAAAACCATTAATTTATACAACCAAGAAGCTCAATGAAATTGAAGTAAAATAAATGTAAGGATAACCACACACACCTAGACATATTATCCTCAAATTGTTCAGAGAAAGTGAAAATCTTGAAAAGATCAAAAATTACATTCAAGGACCCCAAGTAAGATTAACATATAACTTCTCATCAGACACAATGGAAGGCAGAAGGCAGTGGAACAACATATTCAAAATGCTATTAAAAAACAAAAAACAAAAAAACCTCTCAAACAAGAAGCTTATGTCCAGCAAAACTATCTTTCAGAAAAGAAGACAAACTAAATATAGTCTTAAATAAATTAAAACTGAGGAAACTCATTCTTTACAGTGTTACATTACAATGAATACCAAAGAAAGTTCTTCAGGCTGAAAGTAAATGCTATCATATAGTACTATGAATCCACACAAGCAAGCAATAAGAGTACCAGTAAACATAATCATGTACCCAGGCACCATGGCACATACCTATAAACCCACAACGAAGGAGGCTGGGGCAGTAGGAGTCTAAGATTGAGGCCAGAGGCAGCCTGCACAACCTATTTAGGACCTGTTTCAAAATTAAAAAGGGAATGGGGTACAGCTAAGTGATAGAGCACTTGCCTAACATGTGCAAGACCTTGGATTCAACCCCCAAGTGTAGGGGGAGAAAGTAATCATGTATGCAATTACAGAAAATGATATAATTGAATATTTCTTCCTCTCCTTTCTTCTCTTGACTGATTTAAAAAGTTAGTGCAATAAACAATATGTACACAGGTCTATGATGTACAGAAATGTAATATATTTGACAATAAATTATACAAGCATTATAACAAAAAAATCCATATCAGAATAAGGAAAAGATTAAACATTTACTCAAATTGAAAGGAAGAAACTAAGAAAATAAGACAAGGTAAATATGAAGATTAATATGACAAATTTTATTAATATAGGCTTGCTCTCATTTCTTTCATGGGAGAAGGACCCGGCAATCCACTTCCAAGGCAATCCTGAAAAAACAGCCATTGAAAACTCTATGAGGGTCGCTGTGAGTCAGATACTGACTCGATGGCACCTAACAACAACAACTCATTTCTTTCATAAGCTTCTATAAAAGATTTATATTATATGACTCATAATATTAAGGTAATAATTATACCAATACATTGTTGAGTTTTAATATACATAGGTATATTGTTGTTGTTGTTAGGTACTGTCAAGTCGCTGTCCAACTCATAGTGACCCTACATACAACAGGAGAAACAGTCTAGTTAGTGCTTCTCTGCTATTCATAGGGTTTTCAATGGCTGATTTTTTGTTGTTGTTGTGGTTGTGGGGGAGTAGGTTTTTGCTGGGTCCTATAGCGTGTTCCCATGCAGTCTCCCATTCAAGTACTAACCAGGCCCGACTCTGCTTAGCTTCCAAGATCTGACAGGATCGGACACCACAGTGGTATGCCTGAAGGCACACAGGTATAGTATATACGCCAATTTATACGTACACACACACATATATATGTACATATATGTGTGTATATATAATATGCTGATATATATAGTAAGATATAATAGTAAGTGGGAAAATGCATTGGAAAGATATAACAAGGTAAAGCATATATGCACACAACAAAGTTGAAAACACATGAAGCAAAAACTGATGGAAAGAAGAAAAAGACAATTAACAATAATAGTTAGAGACTATTAGAAACCCAATTTTCAGCAGTGGGCATAACAATTAGGCAGGAAATTCACAAGGAATTGCCTTGTACCATTATGCAGGACATAATACAAACCTCAATAAAACTGAAGGAGCTCAAATCACACAATGTGTGATATTTCAAATGCAATGGATAAAATTAAAAGTTAACATTAGAAATTTTGAGAAATACACAAAAATATAGAACTTCAACAGACATTTCTAAATAATTAAGGATTTACAAATTAACTCATGTTAGTGGTCAGTTGATTTCAAGCAAGAATGCTAAGAAAAGTCAATAGGAAAAGAATAGTCATTTCAACAAATAGTGCTAATACAACTGGATAGCCATATGCAAAATAATGAAGTTAAACCCCCTATTTCACACAACACATGCAAGCTAAAAATGAATCATAGTGGTAAAATATAAGTCTTAAAATTGTAAAACTTCTAGAAGAAAATACAAGAGTAAATATTCCTGTCATTACATGAGGTTTCTTAGTGCAACATCAAAAGCACAAGTTATAGAATAAGATGGGGGAGGGATTGGAATATGTTAAGATTACAACTTTTATGTTACAAACTATATCATCAGAAAATTTAAAGATATCCCAGAGGATGGAAGAAAATATTTGCAAATCAAGATGAAGATACAAGGAACTTTTTTCTAAAACATCTACAAAATATTTCACCAGACATTTTCCCAAAGAAATATACAAATGATAAATAAGATTTTTAAAAATTTGTCATACATCATTAGACAGAAAAATGTAAATCAAAACCACTTCATAACCACTAGAGAGACTCCTTCAAATCCAGTAGGATAACTACAATAAAAAAGAGACAGAGAAGAACAATAGAGATGTAGGAAATATAAATACTGAAGAAAGGAAAAGCAACAGGAAAGGGAAGGAACAGAGTAAGAAAAGGAGGCAGAAGAAAGGGGAAAAGGGAAGGGAAGAAAGAGTACATTCACTGATTTATGCCAGTTGAGGGTCCATTAATAAGTGCTGAATTCTTATGGAATATAGGAGCCTTTTCAAAGCTCCTTTAGCCCATGAATATACCATTTGTATCAATTGTTTTATTTCTTTTTTAACTTTAGATATTCCAAATACATATTTCTGTGTTATTGAGGCATAATTGGAAAATAAAAGTTGCATATATTTGATGTATAAAAATTATGTTTTGATATAAGTATACATTGTGAGCTGACTACCCCAATCAAGCTAATTAACACATCCATCGACTCACATTATTACCTTTGTGTATGGTGGAGTGAAAATACGTAATGCCTACTCCTTCAGTAAATTTTAGGTAGACAGTACCATTTTGATTAACCACAGTCCTAATGCTATACATTAAAGTTACAGAACTTATTCATCTTATTACAGAAAATTTACAGTGTTTAACCAAAATCTCTTCATTTTCTCCATCCTCCAACCCCTGGCGACTACCATTCCATGTTTCTGTAAGTTCAATTCTGTCTGCATATAAGAGAGAACATAATGTATTTGTCTTTCTGCATTTAACTTTCCTTCACATAATATCCTAATATCCTCTGATTTACCTATGTTATTGCAAATGGCTAGATTGCTTTATTTTTTAAAGCTGAACAGTATTCATTGTATACACACCAGATTTTCTTTTTCATTTATCCATTGACACTATGTTGCCTCATATGTTGGATTTTATGAATGAAGCAATAAATATTGGAGGGCAGATATTTCTTTGAAACAGTAATTTTATTTCCTTTAGACATACATCAAGAGGTGTAATTCCCATATCATACAGTAATTCAAAATTATATAAAGAATGCATGCAATTCAATTAAGAAGTACTTGGTTTTAAAAAAATGAGCAAATGACCTTGAGTGTTTTTCCAAAGAAGACACACAAATGGCCAAAAGGAATGTAGGATGTTGCTCAGCATCACCAATTACTAGGGAAATGTGAATCAATACCTCACTTCACACCTGTTTGCATGGCTATTATAAAAAAATCAAAAGATAACAAGTGTCAGCAAGGATATGGAAAAAAGGGAACATTTATACACTGTGGTCAAGAATGGAAATTGGCATATTTATATGGAAAGCTGTATGGAAGTTCTTCCTCATTCGTAACTAATTATTTTATAAAACTTCTTAAAATATCATTGGTGCTCAGTCCCTGTCCATCATTGCTGGTGTCCAAAAATACCAACGATATAACTAGAATGAATTTTTAATGCATATGAATAATTTCTTTAAAATGATAATATGAAGTGTTTCCATTTGAATAAATCTGTGAAATTGTAACATTCAGTAACAGCATCCATTTTACCTATGCAAAAATAACCAGAATTCATTTTAAATTTCCAGTTAGGAAACTATTTAAGTTTTGGGAATATCTTTATCCATTTATTTTTCCTGATTACTAAAGTTAATACAATTGTTGTAAAAATATGTTTTTACAAAATTAAAATAATCCAATATACCTAATTTTGTGTTCCACTTTTTATATTTATAAATGAAAATTTTTTCATGTCATTCTTCAAAACATGATAATTTAAAAGGGCCTAGGGTTTAGCTCAGGTGGTAGAGTGCTGCTTTATGCTCTCAGAGTCCCTGGGTTTGATCCCCAGCTCTGTAAAAATGGAAGCACTCCCAAAGTAATCCCAAAACAATCAGCCATGGAAAATCCTATAACTAGCAGAGAAGCTCTGGCATAGTACTGGGCATGGCACAATGTCAGGAAGTGTTTTGTTCTATTGTACATGGGGTCATTATGTGTCCAACCCAACTTGATGGCACCTAACAACAACAATCCTACTGCTTCCCATAAAGTTTGTAATAAGCAAAGAGTGCTCATTAGTCTTCTGCTTTTCTAACCCTGAGCATTATCTGTATGCATACATATGTGTACAAACCTGCAAATGTATGTGAAATATATACTCATATTTTATAGTTTTTTGAAAAAAAAACTAGTCATTTAAACTTAATTTTCTATTGCCTTTAGGAAAATTAAATTTCATGTTGTATGTTTATTGATTACATGGATTTCCTAGGTTTTCTAAAAGTGTCTTCTTATGTCTTCTGTCCATTTGTTTTTAAGATTTTAATCTTTGTTTCTAAGCTCTCTCAACATACTTAAGTAATAAACAGCTGCTAGACATATTTGTTGCAATAATTTTATATTGTTCTGAAACTTCACTTTTTGTTTTTATCATAATGATTTATACTGTACAGGTTTTCACCTTTACTAGTCTAAGTTATCTAATTATTTTCTTGGTGACATCTTTTATTCCTTTAATGCTTATATGCCTTTCTTTTTCTGGAAATACAGCTGTTTTTCACTAATATTTGTTAGTTAAAAAGTCATGTCAACTTCTATAATAAATTCTAAAACATCTATTGGCTGGATAAAAATTTGTGAATATAATTTTAATAGAAAACTAATTGTTAATTTTATTTGCATAAAAAATAATTATCCCTTTCTCTTCTTGTCTTGCTATTTTTATCATACACCAGAATTATAAAATGTTTTGAAGTTTTCCTTATGTTCCATTATTTTATTTCTCCATTCTTGACTAGTCCAAGTCTTTTAATTATTGTGGTTTTGAAATATATTTTATCATATATGATAATGCATGCTTCCATCTCATTACTACTTATTTTTAGACACACATAAGATTTGCTATTATTGTCCAGATATTTTTCCAGATAGCCTTGAAAAGTTGTTTTCTAAAAAAGTTCAGAAAACATCCCACAGGGATTTGGGTTGCAATTATAGTATATTTATAAATAATCTGGAAATAATTGATGTCTGAATGTTATTCAGTCTCCTTAGCCATGAATGAGTATGTCTGTACATTTTTCAAGGCTTTAATGGCTTTCAGTCAAGTTTTATATCTCTCTTTACATAGGCTTTGTATTTTACATTTCAACTCTCAAAAGCAGCAAATTCAAAAGCCCTAAAGTCAGACAATGTTTGTTTCAGAAGAGACAGTTAATAATTATATGTTTTCATGTTGTTGCTATAGAAATCATTTGAGTAAAATCTTTTCCTTCTAAGCAATGAAAAGTTAAAGTTTATCACTTCTCAGCTTTTTGGCTAAGATTAAGTATAAAAGTTAAAGTTCATATAAAAATCAAAACTAATTTAGATGACCATAAAAAAGAAATGGGCAAATACACTGGTATTAAATGAGACTTTTTAAAGATGAAATTCCTATGCCTAAAATTAATTTAATTGGCAGAGATACTAATGAAAACTAAAATAATCTAAAAGTGTGTAAGGTGGAGAAAAAAATAGAGTGCAAATTTCTAGATATTTTTTAATTGGCCAATGAGTGCTGCCAAAGCTGTAGCTGCTGGGCACACCTGGGCTCTGAGCACTCAAAATGTGGTTCATCTGAATTGAGAGACACTGTAAGGATAAAATGCACAACAGATTTCAAATACTGTACAAAAATTTGAAATGTCTCATTGATATTGTTTTCAGTATTAGTTATATTTTTAAAATATATTTTGGAGACTAGGTTAAGTAAAATCTACTATTAAAATTAATTATATTTTCTATTTCATTTTTAATTTGGCCATTAGATAAGTTAAACTTACAGAAGTGACTTTCTATTGAACAGCACTGTGTTAAGCCATTTCTAGAATTGTTGTTAGGTTCCATCAAGTCGCATCAGACACATAGTGACCCTATGTACAACAGAACAAAACACTACCTGACACTGAGTCATGCCTGACATTATGTCAGTGCTTCTCTGCTACTTATAGAGTTTTCTGCTAATTGTTGGGTTTTCAATAGCTAATAGTTTCAAGAGTGGTCTGCCAGGTCCTTCTCCCAAGCCTATAGCACCCAGTATTCTCAGGTGGTCTCTCGTCCTAGTACTAACCAGGCCCAACCCTGCTTAGCTTATGAAATCAGACAGGATAGGATGCCAGGGTGGTATGGTTGAAGGCATTTTCTAAAATTAAGTGATACTTATTAGAATACATTGCCTAAAAATGTCCCCAAATAATATTAGGTTTTTGTTTGTTAGGTTTTTTGTGGTGCTTGGGATTAAATGCAAGGCCTCACACATGCTAGGCAAGTGCTCTACCACTGAGCTGCATCCTCAGATTCCTTTTTATTTTTATTTATTTTTGTTTCATTTGAGACAAAGTCTCACTAAATTGCACAGCCTGCCACTAGCCTTGAACTTGCAATCCTTCTCCCTCAGCCTCCCAAGTCACTAGGATTATGGGAGCACACCATGGCACTTGCCTAATTAGTCTTTCTTGATTTTAATTTTTTACCCATTAAAAAATAGACCTTGTCTTTGGCTTGAATACTCAAGATTCAGTAAAAGTCAATGATTGTACTATGTAGATCCATGCTTAAATAGTTAGGAAAGTTTAGAAAATACAAATTATATATTTTGAGTCTGATGAATAAGCTACACACTGACGCAAACACGTGAGAAAGAAAGGGGACAAAGAGAGAAAGAGTAATGTTATGACACCAAGAAAATTCTGATAGTTTCCAAATAACTAAATAGTAAACACTGAAACCCTCCATTATCTTCTTGTTAATCATAAAGAATATAATATTAATGATAATAATAATAATAATAACTACAAGAAGCATTTAAACAAATAAAGAGCTCTTTGGTAAATTTCATGATTAAGACATTTTACAGTTCTTTGTTAGATTTTAAACTCTTGGCAGGGCGCAGTGGCACACACCTGTAATCCCAGTGACTCGGCAGAGGCAGGAGGATTGCAAGTTGGAGAACAGAGGCTGTCTGTGTAATTTAGCAAGACCCTGTCTCAAAAAGTAAAAAAAAAAAAGAAAAATGGGCTGAGGGTGCAGCTCAGTGGTACATCACTTGCAAAGCATGCAAGTGCAAGGCCCTGGGTTCAACCCAAAGTACCACCAAAAAACAAAAAACAAAAAACAAAAAAAATTTTTAACTTTTATTAAATCACTAAATTGGAAAATCTCATACTGAATTATGCCTGTTATTTCTTGCTATTGAAAATACTCAGAGCATTTATGTGTAATTCTTTTATGACACAGAATACTTTCTACCTAAACTAGGTGCAATCTTCTGAGTGTTTGACACCTTTGTCTTCTTGATTCACTGTCTTCCTCCATTCCCTCCTCTTGTCAAATATCTAACCCAAGGTCACACACATGGCAGGATTTCCATTATCATTTACAGAGTGAATTAGTAAAGCACTCACTGAGTTGTTGTTGTTGTTGTTGTTGTTAGGTGCCATTGAGTCATGTCTGACTCATAGCGACCCTCATAGGGTTTTCAATGGCAGATTGTTCTCAGGATTGCCTTGGGAGTGGGTTGCCACATCCTTCTCCCATGTTTGCGGTGCTGGGAATCAACTCTGGACCTCAGAGACTGCAGAGCGGTGCTCTACCAAATGAGCTAAATCCCAGCCCTTAGAGGTATAATTATGGTCTCCCTTTGCCTTGAACCTGCCTTTCACCTTTTCTTGAAAAAAAATCAATCAAATAATGTCTAAGGCATTCTTATTGGCTATCTAAATATAAAAATGTATGCTAGTGCAAAGAAATTAGTGTCTATTTAAAATGTATCAAAATTTCTTGGATATATAAATTTAAAAAGTGAACATAAAATGTTAATTATGTTTTTATAAGTCTTTACTTTTCATTCACCATTTTAGTGAGTTTTCTCTTAAATAATACACAAATTTGTTGCATTATGACTCTGCTTAACTCAACAAAATAAAATTGTGTATTACTGCCTTGTACTTTATATTTTAACAAATTCTTTAAACAAATTCTCAAATGTTATTTTATTTAACCCCTTACAGCTGAAATACATTATTTCTTTAAAAACAAAAAATACCCAGATATCATAACAAACACACATATAAAATATCTGAATTTGTGCATCATCTAAAATCCTCATGAATTCAAAGATAGACATAAAATTTACTTTTATATTTCCCTTGTCTGCTTATTTCCACACAAAGTATTTTACCTCAGAATATTAATATTTTTTCAGTTACAGTGGCCACTGTATGTATATATTTCCCAACAGTAGTAAGATAAGAATATAGATTTTGCTTGACATGTATAATGCTCTGAGGGCAATACAACTGCATTTCAATAAATACTAACTAAAGTCACTTATCCCACCACATGTCTGCCAGCTTGTATTGCCATGGGGGCTGGCGTGCTGCTGTGATGCTGAAAGCTATGCCACCAGTATCTCAGAAACCAACAGGGCCACACCATGGTGGGCATTTTCAGCTAAGCTTCCACACTAAGACAGACTAGGGAAAAGGACCCAGGAGTCTACTCCCGAAGCGATTAGACATTGAAAACTCTATGAATAGCAGAGACGCATTGTCAAATATAGTGCTGGAAATTGAGTCCCCCAGGCTGGAAGGCATTCAGGAAAAGACCTGGGAAGAGTTTTTTCTTCAATATTAAGAGTTGTTTTCTCAACATTAAGAGTGGACCTTAATGATGGGAATGGAGTAAAGCCCCTGGGATCCCCTTTTACTGATGTGGCATGACTCAAAACAAGAAGAAA
This sequence comes from Pedetes capensis, assembly GCA_007922755.1. NCBI lineage: Eukaryota > Metazoa > Chordata > Mammalia > Rodentia > Pedetidae > Pedetes > Pedetes capensis. Next base: position 12,697 of record VMDO01004231.1, read on the forward strand.
CATGGTTGCAACAATGGGCTCAAACATAAAAAGACCATGTGCATGGTTATACATAGAGTCACTGAGTTGGATCCAACTCAATGGTATGTAACTAAACTAATATCACTCAACAGATGACCATGATAATGCGTCAGTAGTGTGAGAGTATATGTGTGTATGTGTGTATAGTAGAAAGGGTTTGACAAGTAACTCTGCATTTGAGGTGCTTCTGATGCTTACAACATGAATACTGAAGGTCTTTTTTTACCAGGTGCTCAGATATTTTGCCAAAATGTGCTAAAACAAAATCACTTAGAGAATATGAGCTAACCTAGAGATTAATAAAATCTCTAACTTCACAGAGTTCCACAAATAATGAGATGAAAACAACAGATAATTTTCAGGCATCAAATATTTCAGTACTTCACTCTGTTTCTATGATATATTTATCCCATATGAAATATTTGCAAATGGAGTTGTAATGGCCTTTGGGGACAAGAAGAATAAGGTTTCTGTAGAAAATGTTAAATTAATTTTGGTGGTCATGCAGAGCTAAGGCAAGGTTATTAAGGGATGGCTCGCTGCCACGGGGTGTGGTTTTGTTTTGGTATCCTTTTAGAGCCTGCAGGTGTTTGGCACCAGTTAAAATCAGGGCCAGCTGTGATATTTCAATAATTGTGATATTTCCCTCCCAATATTTCTCAGAAGTGATGCTTAAGGGTGATGTCTTACACCTGATATACTCAACTTGTGTGGTACAAATGGGAAGACTATGTTAAATAACATCAGTTTTGTGACAGTTTTTGCCCTTCTTCCCCACCCACAGGTCACAGCATCAAGGACAAAGAAAAGCGCTAACCAGAAGCTCCAATCATTCATATTTTTTAACTAAGTGGTTCAATCGAAGATTACACTAGAATAATGAAATACACATTCTGAAGTGAAATCCTAAAAGGAGGATGGTGTGCTCTCTTCTGGTCCTCAATGTAGATAAGGATGCTTTTAAACTCTCAGTGGTGAGTCCCATACCTATTTTTGTAGGAACTTGAATACTTTCTATTAAAAGCTGCATTTTCTTTTAAGTTTGTTTGGATTGGAAACCTTCAAACCACAATGCATTTCATGTACATGTTCCCAAGAGTATGCTAAACAGGACTATACTGAGGTCATCTAGTAAGTTTTTGAAACTTTTTAAGAATTCCTTTAATGTACTGCACAATCTTGACCTGATTAAGAGAAGGTATTTTAAGAAAGTACTTGGAAAAATAACTGGGTATTAAAATCTGTATTCAGATAATGTATATTATACTCTATAGTGCTTAAAGCTCTGCTCAGATAATTTGTCACTAAGGGACAAAAACAAGAAAACTATCACTCTAAGTGTTTTGACTCAAAACTTCTCAGAACTATCAATAAATACAGACAAAGGCATCTGTCATATTCCTGACTGACTTCACAGGGGATGCCTGTAGGATCATTTTAACTGGGCAAAGGTCTGTAGCATTTCATCAGAGGATAAAAAATAGACAATCTTCCATCTACCCAAGAAAAAAAATTATTTGTTGTTTCAATAGAGTCACAAAATCAAGTTGTTTTGGAATGTGAGGCTGAGATGGAATTGTTAGGTTAGAAATACTTTCTACTCTCAAGTAAATTTTTGTTGTCTACCAAGATTTTCAAGCACCAGATGGAAAGTAAATAGTATACTCAATAACTAGGCACAAAAATTATCTTCTATTCCTTGAGGGTTTTCCCCACCTCTGGTTGGACATACTCTTCGTCACTTCATCAAAGCCTTCCTTCCTGTGCCATGTTCCAGGGCTTGTATTTCATCCAAATTCATTTCCAGTGGAACAAGCAGCTGTGCTGGCCCAGGGCAGATGGAGACCAGGGCCACCGTGCCAGCAACCTTCCCACAGCTGAAACAATGGGCCTGCTCCTTGAACCCAGGGCCAAGAAACTCTGAAGCTCATCAGAGGGAAATCAAGGGAGGACACCTCAAGCGGAAATCATACTTACTAAAGCCTTTTACTGAAAGTTAAAAATAAAAAGGTGGTCAGTAACTGGAAATGAGGAAGGGTTGAGCAATCCTTAATAGAGTTTGTAGATCCACTTTCATGGAAGGACATCAGAGTGTGATTTTAGGTTCATGATCCTATGACTACACTGGACATGCCTCTAGCCATTAACAAAAGTAAGGAACCAAAGGTATTTGTAACAAGAATGTAACCATAAAGGGCGCAGTCATGGTGAGAGGCACCACCACCATGGAGCATTTCCCAGCCAGCAGTCCCTGTGTGGCTCCCTGAGAAACAAGTTACTTAAGATCCTGTTTCATCATTTCACACTTAAGGGAACTAAAGGCTAGAATGTTTGTGTATATATTTGAAGGAATATAAGTTAATATACCATAGAGATACCTGCTCAATTACGTTTATTGCAGCATTATTCACAATAACCAAGATATAGGATCAACCTAGGTGTCCATCAACAGATGAGTGGATTAGGAAATTGTGGTATATACACCCATGGAGTTTTATTCACCCATAAAGAAGGGCAAAATTATGGGATTTTTCTGGAAAATGGATGGAACTAGAGATCATCATTTTAGGGAAATATGCCAGACCCAGAAAGGTAAACATCCCATGTTTTCTCTCATATTTGGATGTTAGACTTCAAAAAATTTTCATTATTGAAACATATGGATCATGAAAGTAGATGAGACCCAAAGAGGAAGAGATAATGAACTAAAGAAAAGGGGGAGAGAGCAAAAAAAGGGTAACGGGAGAAAAGAAAGGAAATGTCATGTATGTTGCCCTTATGGCAAAATCGAGATATACATGTATAGATAGATAGATTCAAAAAGAATACATGCAAGTAGAAGGGAGACTATTCATGGGGAAGGAGGGTATAGGGGGAAAGGAGGTTATAAAAGAATAAGAGGGAAATGAACATGAACAATGTACAATGAAATTCAAGTATGGAAATGTCATAATGAGACCCATTAGGTTGTACATTAGAAATTGCCAGTAAAAAAGTAAATTAAAAAAAAAAAAACTACTATCCACCACCTTCGACTCTATGGTTATAACCACTATGTTTTGCTAAGACCTACAAGATCATTAGGGCAATTCAACTAGCCCCAAAGACACAGCTCGTCAGCCTGGTTCAGGAGTACACAGTAGACACAAAATCTTTCGGAAACCCCACACTTTTCAAAGCTAACCAACTTATTCATTTGCTCCTTCATAAATCCACAAACATTTATTGTATGCCAAGCTATTTAAATTTATTTTGAATTTATTTTTCAGAAAGGCAAAGATGACCAAATTCTCTGGCACCTAGTACCAAAAATGCAAAAAAACTAACCACTAGTACCTAGTACACAGTAAGTAAATGTAAAAAAGCTTCATTAGATAGATGAAAGAACTTTCTAAGTAGTCATTTTTAGATGTCACATTATTGTGTTTATTTTAATAAAGGATTTTATGCAAATTTTAAATACCTATTATTTTACATTGCACATTTATTCCAAAATTCAAAATTTTATGGAATGTTTTCTAAAAGAAACAAACATTTCCAAGAATAAGGGAAAGGTGGTGCCCTGGGCTCTTGTGTAAAACACACTAGAATACTTACAATTTCCATAGTCATCTTTGATTATTTTTAAGATGTAAGATGTATTAAGATGTAAGATGTAAGATGTATTTTAAGATGTATTTTAAGATGTAGCACACTGCTTTCTAGTCTTTCCAAAAACCCAGATAAATCATACACATATGTTTTGGAATTTAAATTCCAAGAAGAATGAAATTGTACATGAAAGAGAATAACTCTTCTCTTGCCTGTATGACATAATTATCAATAAAAATCACAATTCAATACTTTTATGCTAGAATTGTAACAATTAAAATCTACTTTTTGCTGGGTAGAAGGTAGTTTGTAGAGACTTTGAGGGTAGTATGAGAAACCAGTATCCTGACTTAGTATCAATCTTCTCCCATTGGTTCATAGGCTAAGTACTAAAAAAATATGCCATCAACCAAAATTAGAAAATTCTTTGCAGGTCCAAAACATTTGAAATGTAAAGATAATAATAGTTTAAGGATTTTTTGTAGTAATTATACTGAACTACAAGGGAAAATTAGGTATGAAAATTCTAATTAGCTATATTCACTCAAATCAGCCTGTAATGTGAACATTTTTAAGGTAGTGCGTGGGATCCTTTTCTATTAAAACCTAAAAAACAGAATGTATCTATTGATATTTCAGAATAATTATTTGTTTTGGTGCCTTTGCCCCTGATGGAGCACCACAAATGCTGATGGGAAAATTCTGAAGAAATACTCCTAGGGAAATGTATCTTCAAACTGAGACAAACCTGAAGTCGTGAACACTTTGGTATCACAGCTCAAAATGATGGCTCATTCTTGTTCAAAGTTATGAAGTGAGAAAGCCAGCCCAGTGTTCTATGTTCAGGATGTGCACACTACCCCATCATCACAAGGAATCTCCAGGCACTGATCTACTGATGTTTGAAGTCTCTTCCAGGTGAATTCACAAAGTACACATCAGGTGGGCCCTTTACCTCAAATCCATGGTGACTATTGTTTTATTATGAACAAAGATCACAATCTTGGCAGAAAAATAGCACAGAAAATAATTCCTAAGTCATTCACCTATTTTATACAGTAAATATTGTAATCATCAAATTAAATGTACTCCAATTTCCTCTTAAATAGATGGAAAACAAAGATTCCAAAGTTAAAGAGATCAGTTTTCCAGTAAAGTTCTTCTCCCTTGAAAGAGTATATTCTATTTCCCACAACTCATTTCAAAAAGAAACTTGCCACTATATAAATACAAAGAACTCAAGAAAATAATCCTATAAAGAAATGCTAGAAACTGACAAGATATGTGAATAACATAGTGAAAGTGTCACAGAAAAGTGGAGTTCATCTACATCTAGGGGCTAATATTTGAATCTGAGACATAATAAACTGCTTGTAGTTACATAGACTGAAGTAATAAAATCAAAACTTATTATTCTGACAGCATCTAAAAATAATCATTTGAACCATGTTATAGAAGAAATATTGTTTTTCGGGTGATCTCTCCTGGGCTCCAAGAAGGAGCCTGTTAGACAATGTATAGCACAAATCTACATTCAAGTGTAATTTATGTCTCCCAAATAACACAGAGTAATCAAAACATATACAAGCCTCTAATTTGCAGAACTAAGTGTGACTTGTGCATTTTAAGACAGCAATATGAGCAGAGGTATGCTGTAGCTATGAAAGTTCTCATATTTATTTCTATGAAGAGTGATCTCTGAGAACCTGGCTCCAACCTCTCAATTGTCTATATTTCTGTTTTTCAGGAAAAATAAGTGTCTTGGACTTAGAAATTTTATGTAGAGGAAACATGTTATATCTGAAAGATGTAGAAGTATGATTGTAGACAGCCTACTCTAAATTGTGATTCTTTTCAAGACCCATAAACAATTTAAACCTAACAGTGAAAAGAATCACATGATGTGACTTAAGCTCAAACTCAAGGGCTAACATACCTCTACATTAATAACTCAAGGAGGAAAGAGATACAACTGAAAATTTCAAAACACAAACCTGAGGTTCTGCAAATACATCTTTCATGCTGTTGATTGGGCCATACGGGATCCCACTGCCTTCAAAGAGACATAACCACTTGGTGGTCATTTCTTCTGCAAATCTAGGAACAGACAAAAAAGGATGCACTTTTATAATTTAAAGAATGTAACACTGCCTCTTTTCTCATGTGGTCCCTTCAGAAGTAAATAGTGACCAAAATATGTTTCTTGACCTCTCTTTACTCTGAAATTTGAGACAAAGTAATCTATATGAAAGGATCCAAGCAGCCACTCAGGGCACCTTTAGAGATATAATTCTCCCTATTTCTAGACCCTCTGGAAAATAAAGATTGTGTGGAAAATTATGTTAATTGAGTTCAAAATATGATGTTAAGCAATTTACAAAAAATAATCATAATCATAATTGCAATTTGACCATGAGGTATTCTTACATCTCAGTTACTGTATACCAGGTTAGACACTGGTACAGTAAATTGTTCATCAAAACAAAAAATAAACAATGTAGCTGTTTTAAAAGAGAGCTATGTGTGAAGTACATAAGAATTAATAGCCTAAATCTCTGGCTAAAAACATTTTAGTAACTTGTTTATTTTGCACCGTGATTTATGAATTTTCACTCTAGACATACAAAAATTAGCATTTCAGTATAGCCAACAAAACTCAAATTTATCCATAATCTTTACCTCTGTTTTGTTTGTTCTATAATTTAAAATTGGACTTCATAGACAGGAAAGCATATTTTATTTCCTTTATTGTCTTCATTAGGTCTTCAGGAAAGAGGGGCTAATGCATCAAAGAGGATTACTATATTTTTATTCCTTCTCTGTTAAAACAGTATACACAGAAGAAAAATCTTGAATCCTGAGAGACAAGTCAACACAGTCATAATTTCTAATACATGAAGAACTTCAGAATTGTTCATTATTGAAATAGCAAACTACTTTTAGCTAGTTAATGATCTAGGTGACCAAAGAAAATTTTTGAAACATTAGCCAAAGTAGATTACCACCAGCAAGTTAAAATGCTTTGCCAATATGAGAAGACTAGCACAACTACCATAGAGATGTTTACTACTCATTGAGTTTGATTCAGTTCTCTTGTACATAACCATAATTAGCCACAGATCTGAAGACTCCATAGGAAATTGTACTAGAAAAACATACTTCTTTCACCATTTGCAAAAAAAAAAAGTGCAAAAACAATATCAGTACTTGGAGGAAATTTCTCTGATTGCCATCTAATAGATAAGAACAAAAGAAAAAAAGCTAAAAAGAAAAAATAAAGTTAACATATTCTTTATCAGATAGACCACTGCATGAATGACAATCATATAATTGTTACATAAGGACATAATAGAAGCTTTTAATGAAGGTAACATATGCTTCAGTAAGCATTTAATTAATCCTATTCAGTATTTATCTGGCAAGTGCCTCTATTCACCAAGCATTGATTCTTATCTTTAAATATAATGTCTTCCCTTTTCTTTTTAAGCATAATGGAAAAGGGGCTTTTCATTATATATTTAAATTCATTCAAGTAATGTTAACTATTTTTATTTAATACATCATAAAATATACTACTTCTAAATATTGAAAAATAAATTATTTCATGAGAACATCACAATCGAAGGTTAAACATCTTGCTTCTAAATCACTATTTTCATTCACATTTTCTTTTCAATGACTGTTAAAATCATCTCCTGGCCAAGACTTCCTAAAATACATATAGATATTCATCATCAGAATGATAGATGGTGAAAGAATAAAAGAAGTACTTTGAACCTGGAGCCTTTTCAAGCAGGGTGTCAACTAGTTAAGTTTGCATAAATAGACTATTACAATGGTGAGTCTGATAAATTTTCAAGACAAGTGAATTTATCAAACACCGATTCAAGCAGCCTGAAAGATCTGCACCAGAAATGCACATCAATATCCAAGGGAGCCCTGGGCTGCAAGTTAGCCAATAGTCAACTCGGGGGAATAGTTGAAGTTTTAGTATTTATATAAGCTTTTCACCACCGGGCAAAAGAGGATTTATTTCATATAATGGCAAACAATGCTGCACTTCAGAAGTGAGCCTGAGGGAAGAGGCAGAGGCTGGAGCTGCAGTGTGACCACTGTTTGTCTCTTGGTGTGGGTGTGGGTGTGGAAGCCTTCTCAACCTCATAAACTCAGTCAGTCAGAGATGGAACATGCTGCATTCCACCTCTCCCAGAGGACACATCCATCATGGGCCTCTGGAAATCTATCTCTTGATCTAAATCTGATGTGGAATCTTTTCCTTTATCTACACACACACACACACAAAAAAAAAATTTAAAGCTTTAAGCCACAAAAATTCTGCCAAAAAAATAGAAAGAGCTGATTTAAACTATTCAAAGCAAAGAATTCTGAAGGTAAGACAGAACAGGAGTCCTTAGATCTAGTTTAGGGAACCTCACAGCAAAAGCTTCTGTTAGGAAGTTATCTGAAGCCTCATAAACAATCCAGACTTAATTGTGAACTTACTAAATTAACTCATGTATTGAATTCTACAATTTTGTTAAAATTATTTGGTGCCAGAAATGAGTATTATCAATCAGGAAGCATTATGTAAGTAAATCAAGATAGATTGGAGTTTAAATTTTCTTGCTTTTTTTTTTTTTTTTTCTTGCAGTACTAAGTGTTGAATCCAGGGCCTCACGCTTGCATGCTTTGCAAGTGCTGTACCACTGAGCTGCACCCCTAGCCCATTTTTTTTACTTTTTGAGACAGGGTCTTACAGGGTCTAAATTACACAGACTGCCTCTGGTCTCAAACTGGCGATCCTCCTGCCTCTGCCTCCCAAGTCACTGGGATTACAGGCATGCACCACCACACCAGGCTGGAGTTTAAATTTTCTAACTTCAAATTTTAATCTAACAAATATTAAACTCTTCTCTTTAGAGAATGGATTAAAGTTTCAAAGGGCACAAATACAATACCAAGGAGAAACAAGTAAGAGATTCAGGCCATGAGGGTGGGCTTCAGAAAAAAAATTATTATCATTGGAGATAAACATTCTTATGACCACACTATGAGGTATTATCCTCATTTGGCCAATAGAGAACTCAGGTTCAGAAAAATCAATTTGCTCAAATTCATATAGCTTTTAAAGTCAGACATTGCATTTGAAGCTGAGACTATTGAATTCCAAAGCCACTTTCTAATAGACAATGATTATTGCAGAATACAAACAGAATGCATAGTTTCACATATTGTATGTGTTTTATATGACCACAGATATTTCCTCCTTTGTATTGTATAAGTCTTCTGTTCCACTTTATATACCTCAATATATATTCCCTTACATTAATATTCATTCATTCATGATGCTTTTAGTAAGAATTTTGTGTGTGTGTCAGCCATGGAGATTGCAACAATAAAAAAGATAGTCCCTATGTCCAGAAATCATACAGTCTAATGGAGAATGCAGCTATGGAAACAGATGAATTACCATTCAGGATGCTAAGACAAGGATATGAGCATACAATGTACAGTTGAAGCACCAAAGAAGACTTGCACTGGGCCTGGGAAAGCAAGAAAGGGTCCAAAAATGATATGATATTTGAGCCAGGTATTGAAGGACAAGTTAGGATTTTCCATGTGAAAAATGAGAGAGAGGATTTCCAAGCACAGAGAGCAAGGTTTTCAAAGGTCCAACCTGGAAAGAATCTGAAATCTCCTGTGCCCTGCGTGGCAGAAGATGAAATGAGGGAGGGAGCTTAGACCCAGAGTGCAAAGCATCTTGTCTGTGCTGCTAAGGTTATTGTATTTCTGCTGGCAACCAGGAACCCAGAGAGGTCTTCAGTCAGGGGACTGACATGTTCAGCATAAACACAAAGAACAAAATAATGTTGGTGAGAGTAGAGATGGGGAAACTTCACAGTAGGCAGCATACTCTCTCTTTCTGATGCATCTCAGATCTGTCTCTATGAATTCTTCCACAGTATTGTCAATAAAAACAAGCTATTTTAAAAAACACTTTTCTTGATATCCAGTCCCTTTAAATTATTATCCTATTTCTCTGCTTCCAATCCATCACTACTCCTGATCCCCTGAAATCCAGCTTATTTACCAATGTCCTTCCCTACCCAGTCTAGCATAGCCTCTAGCAACCACTGGTCAAATCCAATGTTCTTTTCAGAATCCTCAACCTACCTCTCTGCATGGTACTTGATGCTGTGACTATCCTACCTTTACATCCTGTAATACTCACTAAAGTAGTTTTTGTTTGGTTTTGTTTATTACCTCTTACTTCTATGGTAATTCTATTGCTGATCCAACTATCCCTTGTTGTCTCTTACTCATTACTATGGGTTCAATAAGTTGCCCCCACAGGCCCTGTGCTGAAGGCTTGGTTACCAGCCCATGCCACTCTTGGAAATTTTAAGACTTGAAGCCAGGTGGGAGGAAGTTGGGCCATTGGAGGTGTGCCCTTGAAGGGGATATTGAGACCAGTCCCTTCCGTTCTCTCTGCTTTCTGAACACCATAAGGTGAGCAGTCTCCTCCACTATACTCCCATCATGATATACTGTCTTACCACAGGTCCAAAAGTGACAGACTCAACCAACCATGGATTGGAACTCCTGAAATCAAGAGCAAAAATAAATCTGTCTTCCTGAAAAGTTAATTAACTCATGTAATTTCTCATAGTAACAGAAATCTGCCTAACACAATGAAAAATTTTATTATCTCTGGAGAGTTAACACCCAAATCCGTATTATTAGCCTTAGACTTTCTTGTGCCATTTCCCCTTTTCTGCTTACCATAGGATAATTGCACTCCAATTCACTCTCATTCCCATAAATTCAGTATGCCCATGGATGACTTTATAATTTCCACTTTCCTTCCCATGGACCTAATATTTCTCATTTTCCTGAATTTATATCTTTGGCTAAATCTGTAACTGCCTCCTCTCCATCATTTCTTATGACAAATATAATTGGCCTATTGGGTCAACTGTTCAAAGGTGAAGCTTTATTCCTCCATTCCCACTATAACTATCACAGTCCTGACCTTTAATGCTTCACACTTGGGCAGTGACAATAGTTGGTTTAAAACTTATTGTCTCCATTCTCTTTGCAGTAAGTCATCATATTTAGTTATGTTTCAAATCTGTTCATCTTCTAATCTGCCATCAATACTTGCTTTCATACTAAAGAAACATATTGTTTATTGACTATTATACCCTCAGAACTTAGAATGTAGTTGTTGTTGTTGCTGTTAGGTGCTGTCGAGTCGTGTCCGACTCATAGTGACCCTTATAGGGTTTTCAATGGCTGATTGTTGCAGGATTGCCTTGGGAGTAGGTTGCCACGTCCTTCTCCCATTTTTGTGGTGCTGGGAATTGAACTCGGGACCTCAGAGACTGCAGAGCGGCACTCTACCAACTGAGCCTAATCCCAGCCCCAGAATGTAGTTGGCACTCAGTATTTGATGAATGAGTGGAAACACAACTATTTGGGAAAAATGAAAGGTTCTCAGTCACATCACCCTGAGTTAGTGTGCCGGAATATTTTCTTCTAAAAATTCACAGAGATTAGATTTTAATCAGACACTGAGGTTGGGAGAAGGAAGATGATTTGTGACCCTTAGGTTTAAATGGAATGTGATAACATCACCTCTTTTTTGTCTTTTGTCTAAATTGTTCCCTAAATTCTGTTTAGAAGTATATCTTGAGGAAAATAAATTTCAAGTTCCCAATAGCTTATGAACAAGTGCTCTTAACATGATGTTTCAATTTAGGGACCACCTGTGCTATCCAAAGAATCATAACACCTCAGGAATTCAAAGGGACTTTAAAATCCATTGTTTTCTATGATCCTAAAAAATCATCATTTTATGTGAACTGAAAATATTTCTAGTAACAGGGAATTCACTGGCAATCAGGTTACTGCAATTATTCAAATAAACACAGGAGTATGTTATAATAGAGAAAGAATAAGCTTTGAATAGATTTGGAATTGAAAAATCCCAGATATTCCACTACCTCCTATTGCTATGACTTTCATAAAAGTATCAACTCATAATACTTACAGCCATACTACCCTGGCGTCCCATCTTGTCTGATCTCAGCAGCTAAGCAGAGCCGAGCCTGGTTAGTACTTGGATGGGAGACTGCCTGAGAATACCAAGTGCTGCAGGCTTGGGAGAAGAACCTGGTAGCCCACTCCTGAAACAATCCACCACTGAAAACCCTATGAATAGCAGAGAAGCACTGACAAGACACTGTGTCAGGTAGTGTTTTGTCTGTTGTACATAGGGTTGCTATGATTCAGACTCGACTGGAGGGCACCTAACAACAACAATATTATAGAGCAGTGCTTTCATATCAGGAATGAAGACTTAACACAGTGTCTGCTATAGACGAAATGGATAAAGATCTTTTTCACTCCACTATGTCACTGAAAGTCTGTAGCCAAACCACCCTTGCATTCCATCTATCAGATCTTGGAAGCTAAGAAGGGTCAACCTGGTTAGTCCTTGGATGGGAGAACTTCTAAAAATATTTGGTTCTGTAGGCTTGGGAGAAGGACCCAGAAGCCCACTCTCGAAACAATCAGCCATTGAAACCTCTATGAATAGCAGAGAAACACCGACAATAGTGCCAGGCATGGCACAGTGTCAGGGAGTGCTTGGTTCTATAATACATAGGGTCACTATGAGTTGGACCTGAGTCAATGGCACCTAGAAACAAAAACAACGTCAACTAATAACATCAATAGTTTTAAAATTAAAGCACTCATTTAGTAAGCATTTACTAAGACCAAGGCTCTATGCTTTTTACAAACATTAGGTGAATTCTCACAAAAAATACTGCGAGGGAAGTGTCATCATTATGCTCTTTTCAAAGATAAGCAACCAAGGTTTATAGAATTTAAGTGAACTTTTTAACTTATACAAATATTATATAGCAAGCAGAAATTCTATCCTGGATCCAAATCCCAATGTGTTAACAAACCACCTCCATCTATTGTCTGGCCTCTGCCTGTGAAATCTAGGACAACAGACCAAACAAAGCTCTGTGCGTGATGTGCCATTGAGAACCAGCTCACAGAGAGCTTACAAGGCAGCTTCACTAGCTGCAAGCCTCTTAGGTACCAGACACCACAAGAAATATTTTGCATTTACTATATCTAGTGCTCATAATCCTATAACATGAATATTACAATCCTCATAGTTGAGGAAGCTGAGGCTAAAGATGATAGGTCATCAGTATGTGGATCAGAAGGCTCAAATCTATCTGCTGGCGGAGCCTGAACTAGTTCTTCTCTGGGCTTCTGAGGGAGTGACTCACTAGATGTAAACAACTACCCAATCAAGCTCAAGCACATGATGCCACCTAAGCTATCAGTAACTAAGATGCTGTCTGTGCCTCAGGGTTGCAGATGGGGTCAGTGGGCAACTCCACATTGGATAAGTTGCCTGGGCTCCAACCATTCCTGACTTATTTCCAACTGACTGTTCACCAACTCTATTGTTCCACAGTGTCTCATACAGGCAACAATTTCTGAACTGATCCTTTCAAGAATTCTATGAGAAAGGATAAATTCTTTGTATTTGGAAGATGAAAAAATGAAGCATTATTGGTATTCACATTCAAGCCTTTGTATTCCAGGCCCAGAGCTCATCTCAGTACATGGTGCTACAAAGTATAGAAGAAAATTAATCAATTAATACATAAAGAAAATTCATGGAGAAGCCAAGTCTGTCTTTTAATCCTAACTTCCCAACTTTGTGATTGTGGGTAAGTTGTTAAACTTCTCTGAGCTCAAATTTTCTCTATTCTGTGCATTGCTTATCACAGCACATAATAAGTATCCAATAAATGGCATTTGCTTAATAGCAATGCCACTTATAATAAAAATAAATATGATAACAAAATATCATGTCTATAATTACAAATCCAACATTATAATATTAATGATTTATATAGCAGTCCACTTTATTGTCAGATATTTTAAGTTTATAAAAGTCTAATCTTTTGGGACTTCAAAGCTTATTTATATCTTTATTGGTTACTGATGTTATCATTTCATTTGTTTCTTTTTCTAGAAAACATCTGTGTATGCAGTGAAGTGCCTAGGGGTTTGGTGAGGACAAGTTTCGGAAATACCACTTGTTCCTTATTATACTCTCAGTTCCACTGCAGGGAAGGAGAATGCCGAGATTTCAAGCTGGGAAGGAAGTTATAAATGAGCCAAATTGCACCAGGCCAGCAACTAGGACCATTCTGAAATAATTTAAAGAGGTACCACCATCAAAGTAGCTTGAAGAGAGGCCAACAAGGTCAAAGATAGTTTTTATTTCATCCTGACCATGTTGAGACCAACTCCATAGCCTACATTCCTAGAAGGGAGGAGAGAGTGTCTGCTGGGCATCTGCTGAATCCATGGCTACTCTGGCTCATTTTCCTCTGCATGCCTCTAGACAAAATCTGATGGCTTCAAAATCAATGATAGCAACTTGGAACCAATGAAATGTTTCCTTTTCTCTGCAAGAGTTTGCCAGGTACTCAAAGACACTTTTCCCCATGATCTTCAGAGTTCTCTTGAGCAGAGAATATGGCAAAGTTTGTGACATAGATGAAATCATACCCTATTGATGTCATACATTTTTCCCCACTTTTGGGTCAAAAGAGAAAAGTATTTCAGGGATCAATTATATCTGTAAAGTTTGTGAAAATAGTCTAAATTTTTGAATCTTCTCAATAATTTTTCATACGCATATTGAGGGCCCCAAAAGCATTATATTATTTAAGAGTTCTGATTAGTTGTCTTTTCAGAGAGGTTTTATATCATGAAAATTGGAATGCAATATGCTAACATATACAAAATGACTTTATGTTACAAAAGCATTCTTCTGTTCACACAGTGATTGTTCATAGAATTTGACATGTGAATTAACTTGCCAAAAATCTAATTTTCATGTAGTTTTATATTTTGTGTAAATGGAAAGCTGCCCTGTCCCTATACTGTCTTTATGGGAGAGTTGGGTATTTGCCAAAGATAGTTTTATGAAAATAAATTTTAATATTTGAATATACAAACTCAAACTCTTTTTAATCCTTTTACATTTGCATTCATCCCATTACACAAATAAATATGTCTATGATTGTGGATTTTCCTATTAGACTGTGGCAATAGAAAGAAAGGTATATTAATACTCCACCTTCTTGCTGTACAGAAAACAAGCCCCAGAAAACTAGCCATTAAGCTCCAAATAATTTTTGTGAAATCAGAAAACTAAATATATATTTGCAGATACTTATAAAAGCAATTGAGAATTGCAAAATCCATTATGCTATAATGCAGTAAGAACTGAATATAAAACTTTGAAAAGCGCCGAGTACAGTGGCACACGCTTATAATCCCGGCTCGGGAGGCGGAGGCAGGAGCATCCCAAATTTGAGACCAGAGGCAATCGGCGTAACTTAGCAAGACCCTGTCTCAAAAAGTAAAAAATGGGCTGGGGGTACATCTCAGTGGTCCAGCACTTGCAGAGCATGCAAGTGCAAGACCCTGGGTCCAACCCCCAGTACCACCAAAAAAAAAAAAAAAAAAACCAACAGAAGGGAGAAAATATTTTCAAACTATTCATCCAATGAGAGATTAATATTCAGAATTATATGTTGTGTGGCTGTTAGGTGCCGTAGAGTTGGGTCCACCTCATAGCAACCCTATTAGGGTTTTCAGTGGTAGACTGCTTTGGGAGTGAAGTGCCACATCCTTCTCCTGTTTTGCAGTGCTGGGGAATGAACCTGGGTCCTCAGAATGTGAAGCATCGCTCTACCCACTGAGCTAAGCCCCAGCCCCAGAATATATAAGAATATATTATATATATATATATATATATATATATATATATGAACATCAAAAATTATTACCATTTTAAAAATAGGCTAAATAACTAAATACACACTTCTCAAAAGAAGACATACAAATTGCCAAAAGTATATTTAAAAAATCTCCAGGGAAATGTAAATTAAAACCACAATGAAATATCATCTCACCCCAGTTAGAATGTTGATGGTTGTTGTTAGGTGATATTGAGTCAGGTGCAACTCCTAGTGACCCTCACAGGGTTTTCAATGCCTGATTCTTTTGGGATTGCTTTGGGAGTGGATTGTTAGGTCCTTCTCCTGTTTTAGTGGTACTGTGGATTGAACCTGGGTCCTTAGAGAGCATGGCACAGTACTCTACCAACTGAGCTAAACCCCAGTCTTACCCAGTTAGAATGGCAACCATCAAAAAGAAAAAAAAAAGAAAAGAAAGAAAGAGAAAAGAAAAAAAAAGCAGAAACACTGGTGAACATGTGGAGAAAGGGGAAGTGTCACATACTGTTTATGAAAATGTAAATGACTGTAGCCATTAGGGAAACAGTAGGGAGATTCCTCAAAAAACTAAAAAGAGAACTATATGATCTAACAATTTCACTACTGACTCTGTATCCAAAAGAGATGAAACCATCATACAAAAGATGCTTATACTTTCATGTTTATGGAAGAACTAGACACAATTTTGTTAAAGATAATTCAAAAGTGACTACAGTAGTATATTGAAAGGGAACTGCCAGAAAATCAAGCAAAAGTCAGAAGAGGGCATGAAATCAAGGACATCATTGCTGATGTCATCATTACTCTGGTATTGCCATTCTTCACAAAGTTATCTATACTTTATTATGATCCACATAGCCAAATGCCTTTGCATAGTCAATACAACATAAATAGACATCTTTCTAGTATTGTCAGCTTTCGGCTAATATCCACCTGACATCAGCAATAATGTCCCTGGTTCATCAACCTTTTCTGAATCCAACTTGATTTTCTAGCAATTCCCTGTCTAAATATAGATGTAGTCACTTTTGAGTGATCTTTAGTAAAATTTTCCTTGTGCGTGATATTAATGATATTGTCCAATAGTTTTCACATTCAGTTGGATCCCCTTTTTGGGAATGGACACAAATATGGATCTCTTCCAGTCAAATGGCCAAGTAGCTGTTTTCCAAATCTGTTGGCATAAACATGTTAGCACCTCCAGTGCTGCATGTGTTTGTTGAAACATTTTTATTGGTATTCCATCAATTCCTGGAGCCTTGTGTTTTGTCTATTCTTTCAAGGCAGCTTCCACTTAGTCCTTCAATACCATTGGTTCCTCTTCATATGTAACCTCTTAAAATAGTTGGTCATCAGCCAATTTTTCTTTGTATAATGACTCTGTGTATTCCTTCCATCTTCTTTTGATGTTTCCTGCATTGTTTAATATTTTCCTTGTAGAATCTTTGACTATTGCTACTTGAGGCTAGAATTTTTCTTCAATTCCTTAAGCTTGAGAAACACAGAGCATGTTCTTCCTTTCTGGTTTTCTGTCTCCAGCTCTTTGCACATGTCATTATAATATTTGTTTCTCTTTTCAAACTGCCTTTTGAAATCTTCTGTTTAGTTCCTTAACTTCATCATGTCTTCCTTTTACTTGGGCTGCTCTATGTTCAACGGCAAGTTTCAGAGTCTCTTTTGACATGTAATTTGGTCTTTTCTTTTTTTCCTATCTTTTTAATAACCCTTTGCTTTCTTTGTGAATGATATCTTTGATGTCATGCCACAACTCATCTGGTCTTCTATTATTTGTGTCTAATGCATTAAACCTGTTCTTGAGATGGTCTCTGAAGTCAGGTGGGATATAGTCAAGGTCATACCTTGGTTCTCGTACACTTGTTCTAATTTTCTTCAGTTTCAGTTTAAACTTGCATATGAGAAGTTGATGGTCTGATCTACAATCAGCACCTGATCTTGCTCTGATATTTGATATGGAGCTTTTCCTTTGTTTCTTTCCACAAATATAATCAGTTTGGTTCCTGTATGTTCCATCTGCTGAAGTCCGTGTGTATAGTCACCATTTATGTTGGTGAAAAAAATGCATTTGCTATGAAAAGGTCAATGGTCTGACAAAATTCTATCATGTGATCTCCAGCATCATTTCTGTCACCAAGGCCATATTTTCCAACTCTTGAGGCTTCTTCTTTGTTTCCAAGTTTTGTATTCTAGTCACCAGTAATTAGCAGTATATCCTGATTGCATGTTTGATCTATTTCATACTACAGAAGCTGGTAGAAATCTTCTCTGTCTTCATTTGTGGCCTCAGTGGTGGGTGCATAAATTTGAATAATAATCATATTAACTGGTTTCCTTGTAGGCACATGGATATTATTTTATCACTGACAGCATTGCATCTCAGGACAGAGCTTGAGATGTCTTTTTTGATGATGAATGCAACCCCATTTCTCCTTAGTTTGTCATTCCCAGCATAGTAAACAATATGATTATCTGACTCAAGATGGCCCATACCAGTCCATTTTAGCTCACTCATCCATAGAATGTCAATGTTTATGTGCTCTATTGCTCTTTTAATGATTTCTAATTTTCCTAGATTTATACTACGTACATTCCATGTTCTAATTATTAATGGATGTTTACATTGTTTCTTCTCATTTTGAGTCATGCCACATAAGCAAATGGAGGTCTCTGGGGCTTTACTCCATTTGTGTCATCAAGGTACACTCTACTTTGAGGAAGCAACTCTTCCCCAGTAGTCTTTTGAGTACCTTCCAACCTAGGTGGCTCATTTTCTGGCACTATATCTGACAGTGTTTCCTTCTATTCATACATTTTTTCAATGGCTAGTTGTTTCAGGAATGGTTCACCAGGTCCTACTCCCTAGTCTGTCTTAGTCTGGAAGGTCAGCTGAAACCTCTCCACCATGGGTGACCCTGTTGTGTTCAGTCTCTATGCTGAGAAGGTGAACTTGAGAAGATGAACTTTATGAAGAAGAATGTGGCATCATGATTGAAGGAAGACTCCTTAACAAGCTGTATTTGCAGATAACACAACTCTGCTTGCTGAAAAATGAAGAGGACTTGAAACACTTATTGATGAATATCAAAGAAAACAGCCTTCAGTATGGATTGAGCTTTAACATCAGCAAACAAAAATCTTTCCAACTGGGTCAGTATGCAACTTCATGATAAATGGAGAAAAGATTGAGGTTGTCCAATATTTTGGACAAAAGATATATTGCATTGGGAAAAGCTGTTGCAAAAGATTTCTTTAAAGTGTTGAAAAGTAAAGATGTCACATTGAAGACAAAGGTGAACCTGACTTGTGCCATGGTATTTTCTGTCACATCATATGGTTGTGAAAGCTGGACACTAAATAAGGAAGACAGGAGAAGAGCTGACACTTTTGAATATTGAATATACCACGGACTTCCTAAAGAACCAAAAGATCCATCCCAGAAGAAATGCAACCAGAGTGCTCCTTAGAAATAAGGATGGTTAAACTATGTGTTAAATATTTTGGACATGTTGTCAGAAGAGACCAATCCCTGGAGAAGGACATCAGGTTTGGGAGAATGGCAGGTCAACAAGAAAAGGAAGGCAGTCAGCTAGATGGATTGACCCAGTGGCTGCAACAATGGCCTTAATCATAAGAAAGATTGTGTGCCTGGTACAGAATCTGGGAGTCTTTTATTCTGTTGTACATAGAGTCACTGTGAGTCGGATGTGAAATGACAGCACCTAACAACAACAAGTCACAATAGTACAATATGAACTTAACCTAGAAACCCATCAGTGGATGAACAGACAAAGAAAATGTGGCATATACACAGAATACAATGTTATTCAGCCATGATAAAGAAGGGAATCTTGTCATTTGTAGCATCATGGATGGAAACTGAGACCATTATGTTAAATGAAATAAGCCAACCCACAAAAATAAATACCTCATGTTCTCATTCTCACAAAAGAATGGAATAGAATAGTAATTACTAGAGACTGGTATGGACAAAGAGAAGAGGAGATGCAAGGTTAAATAAAAGGCATCAAGATACCTATTACACAGTGTTGTTATTGTTGTTAGGTGCCATCAAGTCACATGCAACACTATTGTCAGTGCTTCTCTGCTATTCATAAGATTTTCAATGGCAGATTGTTTTAGGAATGAGTTGCCAGGTCCTTCCCCTTAGCCTACATCACCTGGTAACTCCAGGCGGACTCCCATCCAAGGCGTAACCAGGCCCTACCTTGCTTTGCTTCAGAGACCAGGTGAGATCAGATGCCAGGGTGCTATGGCTGCAGATGATAACACAGTAGAATAACTATTAGTTAGAACAATGTATGATATATTTCAAAACATCTAGAAGAGTACCAATTCCCAACACATAAAAATGACTAAAATTTACAGACAAAGAAATGCTTATTACTCTAATTTAATTATTACATATCATACACATATCCATAAAACATACCCATGAAGATGTATAAAAATTATCTTAAAAATTTATCTTAACTTGAAGATATAACAAAACTCTAACCAATGAAGCTATAAGTGGACTACATTATAAAAAGAAACCTAAAATCCTTTGACATATATTGTGGCATAACACAACAAGCAAGCATCAAGATGGTGGTGACAAGAATAAAATACTAACAACATTAAAGAAAACAAATTGCAGCAGGGCACTCTGGTGCCCACCTGTAATCCCAGCAATTCAGGAGGCTGAGGCAGGAGAATCTTTGAATTAGAGGCCCTAGTCACCACCTGCACAACTTAGCAATACCCTGACTCAAGATAAAAAAATTTAAAAGCTGGGGGAGCTGGGAGTGCAGCAACCTAGTGGAGGACTTGTCTAACATTCATGAGGTCCTAGGTTCAAGCCCAAGTCCTGAAAAAGAAAAAAAAAGTCAAAAAACAACACTGTCCACGTATCATAAAACTCTTTTTGCAAGAGTCTATACCAAAGCAATGTCTCCCAAATATTTTTGAGAGAAAATTCAGAAAGAATACCATCTATTATAGTTAGTTTTTTTATTATAAATTTTATTTTTTTATTTTACATTTGTGAACTATTTCAAACATACCAAATATACCAAAAAATTTCTATCCCAAAAAGGAACACAAAAAGATAGAAAAATAATAATATATATTCATTTCTCTCACCTACCCATATTTATTTGCTTCATATTAAGAGACAAAATGTTACAGATTCAGGGAAGCCCATTTTGTGCCCCTGCTGGATAGTATTCCCCTTTTCTACTCAGTCTGTTTGGATGAAACCATAAGCAATACAAGTATCTTGTTCTGTGTTTGTACATTTTACACTACAATTTGCTTTTCTGATTCAATATTTTAATTTCAAGATCTATCCATACATGTAGATATGGCTCAGATTTTTTATCCACTGGACACATACCTGTGTGACTATGCTATGATTTACCTTTTCCCCACTAATGATCCATTGTCTCTAGTACCTTACCATTACATTCAGTGCTCCAATGCAGTCTTATGCATGTCTCTGCTAGTATGCAATTGATTCCCTAGGACTCATATCACAGAAAAGTGAAATTTCTGAGCCATAAAGCAAACACATCTTCAAGTTTATTATATTTTGCCAAAATGCTCTCTTAACACAGTTGATAACAGTTGCAACTTTGACCATACTCCATATTCCCAGTTATTTTTGTTATTGTCAAACTTAAACTGTTATCAGTTTGGTAGAGGGAGAATGTCTGCAGCCATAGCACCCTGGCATCCAATCCTGCCTGATCTTGGAAGCTAAGCAGGGTCAGCCTGGTTAGTCCTTGGATAGAAGACAATCTGGGAATACCAGGTGCTGCAGGCTTGGGAGAAGGACATGGTAACCCATACCAGAAACAATCTGCCATTGAAAACCCTATGAATAGCAGAGATGCACTGACAATACTACCAGACATGGCACACTGTCAGGAAGTGTTTTGTTCTGTTGTGCATACGGACGCTATGAGTCAGACCTGACTCGATGGCACCTTACAACAACAACAACAAAGGGAGAGTGGAATCTCATGGTTATTTTAAGTTGCATTTCTCACAAATGGAAAAACTGGTACCATTTCTTAAGGGCCAGTAGTTGTTTGGGATTATTTTGTTTCTTCCTTTCTTCTTCATATATTTTGCCCATTTTTCAGTTGGACTGTCTTTTCTTATTGACTTATAGAATAATTATATAGTCTAGATTCAGATCCTTCATCAATTATATGCATTTCAACTTTCTACTCCTAGACTATAGCTTGTCTTTTGACTGTACTCATGTTTTCATATAGAAGCATTTAATTTTAATCTAAACAAATTATACATCTTTTCCTTGAAGATTCTTGCTTTTTGTGTTGGCTTAAAAAATAGTACCTAGTTAATAAGCTTGTTATGAGAAATTAAATAAATGAACAAACATTTTAAAGGTATTTAGAAATTACACAGTACAAGTAAGTGCTATGCAAGTGTTAAATAAATAAAATTATACCAGCATTTGGAAGAGGCAAACTGTTGGCAGGGAAGGGGAAGAAATTGGAATAGAAGTCTTAGAAACAAAAATTTGGTACAGTGCTTCACTGCACAAATGCATTGCATACAGGAAATGACCCTTTAGACAAACCTGAATAAACCCAATCCAAACCAATGAGACTCCATAAGATACAGGCTGGAGTCTACAATTCAGTAACTATAAACAGACCTGTGACACTTGTATAACCCACACAGAAACAGCTGGAATTTGTTGGTTGGTGTTTCCACCACAAACAGAATCACAGATTTAATATTTCCTGTAATTTCCTCAGACCTTATTTCCTCTTAGGAATTTATCTCTACATATGACCGATAAATTATGGGTAAAGATATCTTTCTTCCCCTTAGCATTTGCTAGCTCTCTCCATTGTCTGTGTGTCAATTTGCAGGCCACACAAAAGATGGAGCAGGAATCTAGGCACTGCCTCCTCTTGCAAGGTCACTCAGGACTTTCCCTATGACTTGCTCTTAAGCACATTGAAATGCTAGGCTAAATAGCCAGTAGGTCTTAAGATGCAAACTAGTTATTGGCACACAAACAATTCTGTTTCACACTAATTATCATCCCCAGTTCAGAAGTAAACTGTTTTGTACAGATTTTAAATGAAGTGTGGATTGCATATTATAATGGTTTATTGTGACAAGAATTGTGTCCATCCACAAATTCTAAGCAGCAATGCTGAAAACATGATTTGAGAAAGTTGCCCACATCACCAAGATCTGGTGATATCGCACACCAAATGCTGCTCATTCTTAAAAACAAATCTCTTTAACTGAGATTGCTCTTTGAAGAGCTACTAGTAAAGCAATACAGAATTACTGTAGAAACGTTATTTAATTATAAATAGACTCCACAGAAGAAATAAAATCCACTATAACCTTACCACATAGAAATAATTTTGGTTTATGTATAATTCTTTAGCATGTTTGCATGAACATATATTTATAAAAATTAAGCTGACTGCAGTGGTACATGCCTATAATCACAGCAACTCAGGAGGCAGAAGCAGGAGCATCACAAGTTTGAGACCAGAGGCAGCCTGTGCAACTTATCGGGACCCAGTCTCAAATAAAAAAATGAAAAAGGAGTGCAGGTGTGGCTCAATGGTGGAGCACTTGCCTAGCATGAACAGAGCCCTAGTTGCACCTTTAGTATCCCCCCACAAAACAATATAAAAGAGATCACAGCGTTTTGTAACCATTTTAAACTAAGCAATCATACATCAATGTCAAGGACAGGGGTTTAGCTCAGTCTGTAGATTGCTGTTCTGTGCTCTCTGAGGCCCTCGGTTTGATCTCCAACATCGCAAAAATAGGAGTAGGATGTGGTAATCCACTCCCAAAGCAATCCCGAATCAGCCATTGGAAATCCTATGAGGGCACTATGAGTAAGACCTAATGCAATAGCACCAAACAACAGCAATAGCGTGTTACTTTAATGGCTGAAGAGTGTCCATTATAAAGGTCTATCCTAAGTAACTTGAGAAAACTCCTGTTGTTAGATATTTATGTTTTAATTTCCTAAGGTTTGTGGATGTTGCTTCAACAAATGTTGTTGTTAGGTGCCGTTGAGTCTGTGTCTAACTCATAGCGACCCTACATAAAACAGGTGAAATGGTATTGTTAGTGTTCCTCTGCTATTCATAGAGTTTTCACTGGCTTATTGTTTTTGGAGGCGAGAGTGGGTTGCCAGATCCTTCTCCCAAGCCTGCAGCAACTGGTATTCCCAGGTGGTCTCCCATCCAAGTACTAACCAGTCCCAACCCTGCTTAGCTTCACAGATCTGACAGGATGGGACACCACAGTGGTACAGCTACAGGCTTAATAAACTACTTACAGTTAAATCTCTACATATGATCTTATTTCCTTAGGATTAATTCTTAGAAACAGAAATCCTTCAAATGTGTATACATTTCACATATTTTTATGTTAACACAGGTAAAAAGTATTTACAGTAGTTAACTTCTGGGTACTAGGCACCATTTAGGGTTACAGCAGTGAATAAAACAGGCAAAAATCCTGATCTTCATGTAGCTTGCCTAAGGGAGAGATAAATGAGTAAAAGCCATATTATTTGTGAAATTGCTATGGAGAAAAATTAAACAGAACAATAAAGCCATTCCGTAAGAGGTTGTGCTTTTTAATAGGGTAACTACAGAAGATCTCAATGAGAAAAGTGTCAACAGCACTGAATAAGCAGATTTTTTTTTTACCAAAACTTGGTGTTACTTTTAACATTTGGTTTTATTTTTCACAATTAGATAGGAAGCAATATTTATCTTACTCATTACCATTGCTTCTTATCTTTTTAAAATGCTTGATTCTATCTTTTCAACAATGTTCTATTAGGATCTTCTTATTAATGTGTAAGGGCTGGGATTTAGCTCAGTCAGTAGAGTGCTGCGCTGCAGTCTCTGAGGTCCTTAGTTCAATTCCCTCCCACCACCGCAAAAATGGGAGAAGGGCCTGGCAATCCACTCCCAAGGCAATCCCAAAACAGTCAGCCATTGAAAACCCAATAGGGTCACTATGAGTCAGATACCAACTCTATGGCACCTAATAACAACAACATTAGTGTGTAAAAAGGTCTTTTTATCATGGGTTCAAATCTGAGAAAAACTGGGTTCAGGTTCAGGTGTGGGTTTAGTATGTTAAAATTCAGTGGGTTCAGGTTAGAGTTTAAAATCTTAATTCCATAGAGAAAGGTATGTAGACAAAATTTTTTCAATTTTATTTATTTATTTATTTATTTATTTATTTATTTATTTTTATTTATTTATTTTTGCCATTTTGGGGTGAGGGGAAGTGAACCTAGGGCCTCACACATATTTTGCAAATGCTCACTGGGTTGCACCCTCAGCCCACATTTTATTTTTATTTTGAGTCAGGGTCTTGCTAAGTTATACAGGTTCTCTCCAGCCTCAAACCATCAATCCTCCCGCAACCTCCTGAGTCACTGAGATTACAGGCATGCATCACTATACCTAAAGATTTTCAATTTTTAAATGATACAGGAAAAGAAAAAACACATTAACAACTGAATCCAAACACTATTTTTCATTTAGTTTGGTTCAAGTTTTGGTTCAGTTTAGGTTCAAGTTCAAGTTCAAAAAAAATTTTTAAATGCTTGAGCCAGAATGGATTCAGGGTTCAGGGTTGGAATTGATTTGAAGTCCTGTTCTCTACAAATAGGATTTTAAATCCAAAACCAAACTGAAACTGAACCCTCTAAATTTTAATATATCACCCAAACCTGAACTCAATTATTTTGTGGGTTTAAAGCCCTGCTTTTTCTATTAAGTGTATTACAGCAGTTTTATACTTGTCCTAAATTTTTATTTAGAGTTATTTTTTTTATTGTACAGAACTTTTAGAATAATTCCTGTTCTCAAAGATGTTGTTGTTAGGTGCTATCGAGTCGGGTCCAACTTATAGCAACCTCATGTACAATAGATGAACCACTACCCAATACTGTGTCATGTCTGCCTCTATTTGTCAGCGCTTCTCTGCTATTCATATGGTTTTCAATGGCTGTTTGCTTTTTTCTTTTCTCCCAAACTGACAGAACCTGGTGTTCTCTGGCGGTCTCCCATCCAAGTACTAATCGGGCTTGACTTTGCTTAGCTTCCAAGACCTGAGGGGATTGGATGCCAGAATGGTACAGCTGCAGGCCTCAAATATGTAGGTCATGATAAATTATAATATCACATAATTTTTCATTTTCTGTATCCTATATGACACATACAATAATCTCAGGATAAATATATTAATTCCATCACCACTAGTTATAATTTCTTTAAAATTTTTGATTATTCTGTCCCAATTCCACCCCCATGTTTAATGGTTCTACCATATCTATGTATGTATACATCAGTACATGTGGTCATCTCATATTGTACTCTTTCTCTTTGACTCTCACTTAGGGGTGTGTGTGTGTGTGTAAACAAAGCTCACTATCAGTCCTTAGGTCAATATCTCTCCAGTCATTTTCATGGTCAAAAGCTCATTCTCTAATAAATTACTCAATTTCCATTCACAATAGCAACAAAAAAATAACATGTTTAGAAAAAAAAGAAAAGAGAAAGACTCATACACTAAGGATTATAAAACATTGATATAGGATACTAAAGAAGACATAAATAAACAAAAAAGAACCCCATGGTCATGGATTAGAAGAATTAATATTATTAAAATGTGCATGCTACCCAAACTAACCTATAAATTCAATATAAACCTAATCA
Source organism: Pedetes capensis (assembly GCA_007922755.1). Taxonomy (NCBI): domain Eukaryota; kingdom Metazoa; phylum Chordata; class Mammalia; order Rodentia; family Pedetidae; genus Pedetes; species Pedetes capensis. The sequence continues at coordinate 38,939 of VMDO01004231.1, forward strand.
AAATTTCAAAACATTCTTTACAGAAACAAAAAAGGCCATCCTAGCATTTATATCCCCCACATATCTGTTAGCTTGTCATGCTTTGAAGGCTTGCATGTTGTTGTGATGCTGAAAGCTATGTCACCAGTATCTCAAATACCACCAGGGCCTATGGTGGACAGGTTTCAGCTGAGCTTCCAGAGGAAAACAGGCTAGGGAGAAAGAGCCAATAGTGCATTCACATAACAATTAGCTATTGAAAACTCTATGATGCACAGAGAACCACTGTCAAATATACTGCCAGAAAATGAACCCCCCAGGGTGGAAGGCATTCCAAAAACGACTGGGAAAGAGTTGCCTCCTCAAAGTAGAGTCAACTTAAATGAAAGGATTGGATTAAAGCCCCTGGGACCACCTTTTGCTGACATGATTCAGAATAAGAAGAAGAATAGTGACTGCAACAATGGACTCAAATATTTAAAAATCATGTGCATGACACTGCACTGGGTAGTGCCTGGTTCTACTGTACTTAGGGATTCTGAGTCGGATCAAACTCTAAGGCACTTAACAACAACAGCATTTATATAGAATTACAAAAGACCCACAGTACCAAAGAATCATGAGCAAAAAGAACAAAATTGGAAGTATCACACTTCTTAATTTCAAAATATATTACAAAGCTACAGTAAGAAAAATAGGAAGGTAATATATAAAAACACATATAGAGCAACAGAACTATAACAGAAAGTCCAGAAATAAATCCACACATCTACAATGAACTGATCTTCAATAAGGATGTCATAGATACAAAATAGAGAAATGAATCTCTTCAATAAATGGTGATGAGAAAATTCTATGCCCATATGCAGACAAAAAAATCTACCTTTTTCTCACACCATGTCAATAATCAACTCACAATGGATTAAAGACTAAAGTATTTGATATGAAACCATAAAACTACTAGAAGAAAACATAGAGAATTTTTTTTGATAATAGTCCAGACAATAATTTTTTTAAATATGACCCCAAAAGGCAACAAATGGAAAGTAGACAAATAGGATTGAGGCAGGACAAGAAGACAGGAAAAACTAAGGGGATATCAGAAAAGACTCCCTCCTCCTTCCCAATCTGGTTTACATTCTGGTTGGCTGAGAGTCAAGAGTTCAACACAACTGACAAAATCAAAAACACTGTGAAGATTGGTTGCATAAAAGACAATAATCTATTTTCTGAGAGATATCTCAAACAAGAGTAACAACATGGCTAATGAGCCAAGTCTTAAAGCCTTGTAACCTTTTGTTATTGTTAGGTGCTATCCAGTCGGTGTCCAACTCATAGCTACCCTACATACAATAGGCAAAACAGTACTATTAGTGCTTCTCTGCTTGCTATTCATAGGTTTTTCAATGGCTGATTGTTTTTTAGAAATGGGTTGCTGGGTCCTTCTCCCAAGTCTACAGCACCTGGTGTTCCCAAGTGGTCTCCCATCCAAGTATTCCCATCCAAGTACAGCAGGCCTGAGCCCGCTTAGCTTCTGAGAGCTGACATGATCAGACACCATAGTGGTATGGCTGCAGGCCCTGTAACCTTTCAGTTTAACTTTATCAACACTCCTCTCTCATCCTAAAACCTGAACAATGCACCTAATAAACCACCTTGAAATTTCATTCACAAAAGAAAATTCTTTAAGATAAGAAAAATAAGTAAACCAGCTCATTTTTCACTTAATTTTTAAACTTTGCTTAATCTTTGAACCTGGTTGCAAATTATATCCTTTGAGCAATGTAACTTCAAAAGCCACAAAATCATACATGCAGAAGATGCCAAAAATGTACACATGTTAACTGTATTAAAATTGTTGGCCAAGTGCCCTGAGGCACACCTCTAAACCCAATGACTTGGGAGGCTGGGACAGAAGCATCACAAGTTCAAGGCCAGAAACAGCCTGCATAAGTTAGGGAGTCCCTGACTCAAAATAAAAAATTTAAAAATCAGCTAGGAGTGCATCCAAGTGATAGAATACTTGGAAAGTGCAAACCTCCAAGGTCTGAAAAAAAAAGTTTAAATATGCTAGACAACAGAAAAACAAATACTGTGTGATCTAATATATATATATATATATATATATATATATATATATATGGAATCTAATTACATTATACTGCATAAACATATTGAAATTTTTCTTGATAATAGTCCAGACAATGATTTTTTGAAATATGACCCCAAAAGGCCATAAATTACATATATATGTAATTTATTGTTGCTAGGTGTAGATAGCCACATATATGGAATCTAATTAGAGAAGGGAGATATGAGGAAATGTTGGTCAAGAATGACAAAATTTCAGCTTTATGAGAATAAGCTCTGTCGATCTAATGAACAACAATGTAACTATAATTAATAATATTCTATTATTGAAATTTTCCAAAAAGGTAGCTCTTTGGTGTTCTCACCACAAGAAAAAGTGGAAAGTATATGATGTGATGGATATGGAAATTAGCTTGACTGTGGTGATTATTATATAATGTATATCAGATCATCAAATTGTATACCTTAAATATATACAATTGTTGCCAAATATACTTCAATTAAAAAAACACTGCTCTTTCAATAGACTAGCCAGGATTTGTTGCTACCATGTACTAATTACATGACCTTAGAATATTTTTCTTCAATTTTGAAGGCTTAGTTCCATCAGCAATTAAAATAGGAGCCATAGTAACAATCCTAACCTTGTAATGTTTTTGTGAATGTTAAATGAAGTATATGTGGCACAAATGAATGTTATTTCAGTGACATATGGTAGTTAAGTATTAAATAAAAATTAGGTATGATTGTTGCAGATGTTATTGTCAGACTTCTTGCCCTAAAGGGTATGTGTCTTCTATTGACATACCCAAAAGATTAATAATTAAGATTAGTTCACTTAAAATACATATTCAGACTGTCATCAATATATCAAACATAATCTAAATTCAAGCACATAGTAATAAAAGGAAATATACCATGAAGCACAAGCCTAGAAGGCCTATTTAATTTTTTTGTTTCAAAATTCTCTTTTTAATATGTTTCTACTGAATTTAATTTAGACATTAAAGAAAGGAAACTTTCAAATGAAGCATGAAAATCTATTGCTTTATAGATTTACCCATTTTCTCATGTAGTACCTTCCATACATGAATAGCTTTAGGAAAGGGAATATAATTTTGTTACAGTACACAATACAATAACATGCAAATATTAGAAAGAAAAAGAAGTATAGGATAGAAAATGTTATTTATAATTTCAGAGGACCCCAAAGGTGTAATGAATTTTACTGGCAATTTCCTGCAGCCATTGCATTACAGAACAGTGGTCATTCAACCTTCTTTTGCCTGTACACTGAATGGGAAGTGCTCTGCCAAGGAAGACAATACTTTCAGAGGCAACTCATCTAATTTCATTGAAAAACTCTAAACTAGGATTCCAGCTTCCCAATCTTTCTGCTCTTTCTCTGTCCTCCCTAAGTTTCCCATACTATTCTCCTCTCCCTGACAGAGATTCTAAGATCCCTCCCAGGTGAGAAAAAATGCTATAAATGTAAGAACACAAGTGCTCATATCCATCCTGGAATTTGCCCCTGTAAACTTCCTCCTATTGATCCCTACTGAGTTCTGAAGAGCTGCATGCAGCAGGTCTCCCAATGACAGTCCTTCAGAAGGTTAAAAAAACCAGCAATACCTTCCCATCAATTTTTTTTCTACAAGCTAAATATCCTTACATCATTTATCTATTGCTCAATATGGCATATACAAAGAATTTAAATAATCTATACCCTGATTATCAGTGGAGAAAAAGTATTTTATTCAAAGGAAAAAGATAAAAATAAATCATCAAAGGGAAACAGGCTCTGCCCTACGTGTAACTTAAAAACTGTGAATTCAATGGTTTTGAGATATCATACTATATAAAGTGGCAAAAATGAATGGTTACATATTACTGCGGTACTACAAATTAATTCTAATTTACTTTCAGGGTGTGGTGTTATATGCATATAATCCTAACACTCAGGAGGCTGAGGAAGGAGGATCATGAATTCAAGAACAACCTGGGCTACATAACAAGACCCTGTCTCAAAAAACAACAAACAAAAAAGTTAAAAGAGAGAGAGAAAAAAAGAGAAAGAAAAAATTTTGAAACCATTCTATTAATAAATAATATTGCTGTTAGGTGCCATCAAGTCATGTCTGACTCATACCAACCCTTACAGGATTTTCAAAGGCTGATTGTTTCAAGATTGCCTTGGGAGTGGATTGCCATGTCCTTCTCCCATTTTTGAGGTGCTAGGAATCGAACTTGGGACCTCAGAGACTGCAGAGTGGGGTTCTACCAACTGCACTGAATCCCAACCCATTAATAAGTAATGAGAACTATAAATTTGTCAATTAAGTTTGACTGAATGAATCCATTTGTATAATGATATTTAAATCAAATGATTCTTAATAAGACATCAAAAACTTAAATATTCTGAATGCCAAAAAAGTAAAAGCCCTCAGTATTTAAGTTCCACCAAAAGTGAGTACCACTGAGAGGTGGGGAAATGCTCCTGGTGTTTGTAAAATTGGCACCAGAAAAGCATATGCACTGAGAATATAGGGAAGAGATCTCACATTTTATGGACTCAATATAAGCAACTGGCACCAAAGTGGTAAAGGCAGTCTCAAGGCACCCATAGTGCCAGCATCCAGGGGAACTGAGGAGGCACTAGACTTTTGCTTGGCAGCCTGGAAGTTGCAATTTGTGAAACTGTCTTGGTCTGTGACTGAGGCAAAAGTGGAGAGGGCACTTGAGAAACATGTGCAGAGTGACTGAGGAAGAGGGCTCACATGTGGTGGTCCTGAAACTGGTGGCTGGCAGCCTACTCCAAAGCCATGAAGCAGGTATTTAGGAACCCCAGGTGTCAGCATACAGGGCAGCAGAGGAAATCTACCCAATATTTGTGAGTTAGACTTTGATCTTCTGCCTGGCAGATGCCAGAGAAGTATGCATATCGAGAAATCAAAAGGGTATATATGAAGTTTTTTGTCCTGACTTCCAAAGCAGCTGCTGCAAATCCTATTAGAAGACATTTGGCTGGAAGGCAGGACATCTGAGTAGAAGGTGAGACTTCCTAAACAGAACCAGGTTGAAACACATCTAGAAGAGACTGCCCAATATGGGAGATTTTGTCCTCTTTTTCTTTCTTTTTCTATTCCTTTCTTTAAATTTTATTTTCTTCATCCTTCTCATTTGTCAAATTATTAACCATTTTTTCTGTTAGGTTATCCTAGTTATTTGATAACAATAGTTTCAGTAGTGGCCAAATTATTTTGTTAAAAAAAGTTACAAGTTTGTAACTATTCTACCTCTTAACAATGTTATACAAGGAATGAGTAGATTCATATTTTTGCTTGTTCTTTTCTTACTCTCCAACTCTCTCCTTTCTGTCTTCTTTTCTTCCTTACTCCTGTCTAATTCTGTTCTCTCTCTTCTCTCCCCTTCTCCCCTGACTTCCATCCCTCCACTATTGATATGTCTACCACAATTATATTAAACTCTAAAAGCAACTCTACACTATCCCTACCATTTCCTCTCCTTAGATAATTTCTTAAGTACTAGCTCATTTCAAATTAGGTTCATTGTAATTATATATCTAAATGTGGTAGGACTTACTACCATAAAATCAGATTGGTTTGTCCTCTCTGAGTAATTCTGGGAACCAAGACCTCAAGAGTATTCTGTACTAAAAGAAGAATGTCCAATAAATCAGGAAGAGATAGCCAGTTTGACAGATTCAAGAGAGCCAAATTAGAAACCCACAGAATATTAAAAAAAACAAGTGACCATAACTTCACACTAACAGAAAACAACAAAAAAAACCTGAAATGTTTGATTTGCTAGACAAACAATTCAAAAGTCCATTGTAAAAATGATAACTGACTTCAAAGAAAATACAACTAAGCAGATGAATCCAATCCAAGTACTTGACAAAAAGGGATAAAACTTAGAAGAAAAATTCAACAAAGAAATTGAGATCTTAAAAAAATTAAATAGAAATTCTGGAAATGAAAAACACAATAAATCAAAATCACAGTTGAAAGTAACACCAGCAGACTTGGTCAAACAGAAGAAAGAATATCAGAGAGGGATGACAGAATTAAAGAATTAATTCAGACACAAAGAAAAAAAAGGAATATTGCCACAACTTCCAACAAGTATAAGACAATATGAAGAGATATAACCTAATATTCTATGATGTAGAAGAAGGAATTGAGGCTAAAACCAAATGCCTAGGAAATTTGTTCAATGAAATGTTAGCAGAAAACTTTCCCAAACTAGGGGAAGAAATGGTCTTCCATAAAGGTATCCAGAACCCCAAATAGACATGATCAGAAAAGAATATCCACATATCACATTATATTTGGATTGCTAAATCTCCAAGGCAAAGAAATAATTCTAAAGGCTACAAGAGGAAAATGCCCACACATCTGCACAGGCAAACCCATCAGAATAACATCAAACCTCTTGACAATAACCCTAGAATCAAAGAAAGCATAAAACAAAATATTTCCAGTCCTGAAGGCAAATAACTGCCAAGGCAACAACAAAGGTTACTATATCCAGCAAAATTATCTTTTAAAATAGATGGAGAAATAAAGACCTTCCAAGAAAACACAAACTTAAGCAATCCATCACCACCAAGCCACCTTTACAGAGAATTCTGTAGGAAATCATAAATATAGAAGAAGAAAGAAAAAACGAGTGCAAGACCACAGGTATGAATAAAATCCACGAGAGGAATGCTTAAACAAATGAAAGCTAAGAAAGAAGCAAAGATGTCCAACTTAATAAACCCGAAAACCTTAATGTGAACAGAGATCAAAGTAAAGAACAACAAACTCTTAAAACTACTGGAAAAACAATGAATAAAATTATGCTATACATCAAACTCTTCTCAATAATAACCTTAAATGTTAATGATCTTAACTCTCCACTTAAAAGACACTGGTTAGCCAACTGGATAAAGGAAGAAAATCCTTCTACTTTTGGTCTCCATGAGACTCACCTCTTTTAAATAAAGCAATGGGCTGAAAATAAAAGGTTAGAAAATGACATAAAAGCATGGGGAAGCCCAAAAAATCAGAAGTATCTGAAAAACATGAATTCATTCTTAAATTAATCATAAAGGACAAAGACAGTCACTACATGTTAATAAGAGAAACAATCAATCAAAAGGTCATAACAATAGTAAATATTTATGCATCAAACACTAGCACACCTAACTTCATAAAACAAATATTGCTGGCCATAAAGGAACACATAGGTCCAGATACAATAGGTGTGGGTGAATTTGATCTGTCATCAATAGACATAACAAAGCAAAAAATTAAGAAACCATGGACTTAACACCATAAACCAACAGCACTTAACAGACATCTACAGAATATTCCACCCACAGATCCAGAATACATATTCTTCTCAGGATCAAATGGTACTTTTTCTAAAGTAAACCACATTTTATCCAGAAAACCATCCTCAATAAATATTTTAAAAAATGAAATCATTCCTTGTATCTTATCAGATCACAATGGAATAGAATTATAAGTCACTAGCAAGTAAAACAACAACAATGTTACAATACATGGAAATTAAATAACACACTCTTGTATGATCAATGGCTCACTGAAGAAAGCAGAATGGAGATTAGAAATTTCCTACAATCAAATGAAAATGAAAACAAAACCTACCATAACCATTGGGATACAGCAAAAGCAGTTCTATGAGAGAAATTCATAGCAATGAGTGCCTAAATCAAAAAGATAGAGAAGACTCAACTAAATAACTTAATGATACACCAAAAAGCATTAGAAAAACAACAAGCCAACCCAAAACTAGCACACAAAATAAATAAAGATAAAAGCAGAAATCAACAGTCTAAAAACTAAAAAACAATACAAAGGATGAATCCAACAGTTGCTTCTTTGAAATAATAAACAAGATTGGCAAAGCTCTAGCCTAACTTTGCTGTTTGTTGCTGTTGTTAGGCGCCTTCTAACTAATGTTCCCCCCCAAAAAGACAAGGAAGACTCAAATTAATATAATTAGAAATGAAAAAGGACTCATAGCAACAGATACCAATAACACACAGAGGACCATAGGAGATTACTTCAAGAACTTGTACTCCCCCCAAAAAAAACCTACAGAAGAAATTGACAAATTTCCTAATACTTATGACCCACTAAGGTTAAATCCAGAGGATATAAATAATTAAAACATACCAATAACATGTAATGAAATTAAGGCAATAGTAAAGAACCTTCCAACAAAGAAGAGCCAAGGTCTTGATGTATTCATACCTGAATTCTATCAAATATTTAAAGAATAATTAATACCTATCCTCTTCTAAACAGTCCACAAACTAGAAAGGGAAAGTATATTTCCAAATTCATTCCACAAAGCCAATATCACCCTGATACCAAAACTAGATAAGGACACAACAAAGAAAGACAACTATAGACCAATTTCTCTGATGAACATACACACAGAAAGCCTTAATAAAATACTTGCAAACCGAATACAGAATCACATAAAAAAAATCATACACTACTAACAAGTGGGCTTCATTCTGCAGATGCAAGGTTGGTTCAACATATGCAAATCAACAAGTGTAATAGAACACATCCATAGGCTCAGTGACAGAAATCATATGATCATCTCAATAGATGCAGAATATAAGTTTTTTACAAAGTTCAACATCTCTTCACAATAAAAGTCCTAAAGAAACTAGGAACAGAAAAAATATACCTTACCATCATGAAGGCTATATATGACAAACCTATAGCCATTATTATTCTAAACAGAGAAAAAAAATTCCCTTAAAGTCAAGAATAGCACAAGAATGTCCACGCTCCCCACTGTTATTCAATATTGTGATTGAGGTCCTAGCCAGAGCAATAAGGCAAGAGAGAGAAATAAAAGAGATACAAACAGGGAGTGAAGAGACCAAATTATTCATATTTGAAGAAAACATGATCCTATACTTAAAATACCCTAAAGGCTCCACTAGAAAACTCTTAGATCTAATTAGCTCCTTCAGCAAGGGAGCAGAATACAAACTTAACATTAAAAAATAAGTAGCATTCTTATATATCAATAACAAGTAGAAAGAGAAATAAATCAAAAGTACAATCTGACTCCAGTAGCCCATTTCTCCCCCCCAAAAAATAAATATTTAGGAATTAATCTAACCACAGATCCTAAAGACCTACACAATGTAAACTTCAAAACACTAAAAAAGTAAATGGAAGAAGACAGAAATTGGAGAGACCTCCCTTGCTCATGGATTAGAAGATTAATATTGTGAAAATAGCTACACTTCCAGAAGAAATCTACAGATCCAATTCAATCTGCCATCAAAATTCTAATGATATACTTTACAGAAATAGAAAAAATAATTCCAAAAGTCATGTGGATGCACAAAAGATCCTGTATAGCCAAAATAGTCCTAAGCAGCAAAAGTAGTGCAGGAAGTATCACAATACCTGACATCAAACTATATTACAGAGCTATAGTAACAAAAATAGCTTGGTACTGGCACAAACACAGGTAAGAAGTTTAATGGAACAGAACAGAAGACCTGATTTTTGACCAGAGTGCCAAAACCATATATGGGAGAAAAGAGTCTCCTCAACAAATGGTGCCAGGAGAATTGGATATCCATATGTAGAAGAATGAAGGTAGACCCCTTTCTCTCACCCTGTAGAAAAATCAACTCAAAATGGATCAGCAACCTCAATGGAAAACTAAAAACTCTGAAACATCTAGAAACAAATGTAGGGAACACACTCCAACACATAGGCATAGGCAATTACTTTCTTAACAAGACTGCAATAGCCTAGGAAATAGCACCAAGAATTGACAAATTATGTTATTTGCAACAAAATGGATGGAACTGGAGATCATCATTTTAAGCAAAATAACCTAGACTCAAAAAGAAAAATACTGCATGTTTTTACTCACATGTGGGAGCTAGATTAACCTTTAAGGAAAAAAAATATATATATACAGACATATATACAGCTATATGTACATATAAGATTATAAAGTACAAGAGGACTCTCAGGAGGGGAGAGAGGACTTGTGGTAAGGATGGGGAAATTGGGGCAGCGGGGAAGGGGAGCAATATAGGGGAATAAAGAAGGTGAAAATAAGCACAAAATACAGGAAGAAATTTTATGAAAATCACATAATGAATCTCATTATACTGTATGTAATTTTTAAAACTCATACTGTATCTCATAAATTTGTACAAATATCATTACATGTTAAGCAAAAATTCCTTTTGTAAAATGTTGAAGGAGATGAAAGTGTTAACAATTGTGGTTTCATAATTTCACACAATTTACATGAACTGAATCATCACTCTGTGCCCAATATATATGTACAATAAGTTTTTTTAAGTAAATATATATCCAATATATACAAAATACTTTATACCATACACACAAAAAACTTTAAGTACATCCAAACCACAGAACTAACAATTGTATGTTCCTGTATCTAATTATATCAATAATTAACAAAACTCTGAAAAACAGTTTGGAGAGATATAAATTAAAGTAAATATTCATGATATTCTTTTGTGCTCAATATTATTCAAATCCTTTAAAACAAGCAGCACGTTAAAGTACCTTATGGTATCATGGAGTTTAGGGAGATTCCTCACTTGACTATAAGCACTGCAGAGCAGAAAACAAGTCTTGTTTGTCCCTTGCTGTAGTCTTACAGCAGGACAGAGTCTGACATTTGGCAGCTAACATTTTTAAGGGATATGTGCTATCCACTATCTTAACACCTTTACAGAGATTTCTCATTTAATCCTCACAACAACCCCATGAGAAAAATATTCTTATCACTCAGCCCCATTTTATAGACCAGGAGCCTAAAGCACAGAGATATTTAAGCACTTTGTGAAGGTCATGTAGTCAGCAAGAAACACAGAAATAGAAAAAACAATTCTAAAAGTCATGTGGAAGCACAAAAGACCCAGTATAGCCAGAACAGTTCTCAGCAGCAAAAGCTTTGCACAGCAAAGGAAACAGTAAAGGTAGAGCCATAGAATGGGAGAAAATCTTTGCTTCCTATACATCTGACAGAGGATTAATAAAGAATCCAGGCAGTGTGAACTCCATTAGCCATGTTCTTCCCTCCCTGTCCCGCCCCTCCTCCATGCAATGCTACATGGCCGACAGAGAGGATATGAGCAACGAAAGGTGGTCAAATGGATGCCTGGATAGATGGAACCCTTATGGAACCTGGGGAAGGAAACTGATCTTCCGAGGCGCTCCACTCTGACCCTCTGCTGGGGCTTTCATACACTGTCTCACTAAATCAGAGGACCTGGGATGGATGCGTTTTATTGCCCACTTCTGAAGATGAGGAAACTGAATTTTGTTACTTTGTTGTTGATTGTTGGAAAAATCCTGGCACTCAAAATAATTCTTGACAGAGTGAGAGCTCGATATGTATTTGTTGAATGAACAATTCTAAAATATGTTTTTTGTGCTCAGGAAAGGAAATAGCAAGAATTAGTAACCAATGTGCTGTTGTTGTTAGGTACCGTTGAGTTGAATCCAACTCACAGTGACCCTCAGAGGGTTTTCAATGGCGGATTGTTTAGGGATTGGTTCAGTATGGATTGCCATGTCCTTCTCTCATCTTTGCTATGCTGGGAATTGAACCTGGGTCCTCAGGGACTGTGGAGCAGCACTCTACCAAATGAGCTAAATCCCAGCCCCTAGTAACCAATATGGTTTTCTTAAATGCAACTTCAAGCCAACTCCATTTTCTTTTTTGATTGAGTTCTAAACAGGTGTATGAGAGAAATCCTATGGGCAAAGTATTCCTGAATTTCACACACACACACAAAAAACTACTAACAAGGTCATTCAAAATATCTCTGTGAATAATATGGAGAAATGTAATTTGCATAATGACACAAACGTATAAATGCTAAGGTTGTCAAAGTATGCACCTAGAGAATTCAGGTTCCCTCTGAGCTAATGAGAATGGTTTCCATTGCTGAACTGAAATGAGGGTTTGGATTTTTTGCTGTATCTTTCATTTTCTGCAGTTTGAAAATGATATATGTAGGCATAGTTTTGTTTTGTTATTGGTATTGTTGTTGTTTGCAGTACTGGGGGTTGAACCCAGGGCCTTGCGCTTGCATCCTTTGCAAGGGCTGTACCACTGAGCTGTATGCCCAGCCCCACCCCCCCTTTTTTTTTTTTTTTTTTACTTTTTATTTTGAGACAGGGTCTAGCTAAATTACACAGACTGCCTCTGGTCTAGAACTTGTGATCCTCCTGCCTCCACCTCCTAATTCACTAGGATGAAAGGTGTGAGCCACCTCATCAGCTTTAGACCTAGGTTTTAACCATTAGTTCTTAGTGTTCTCTCAGCTCCTTGGTTTTCTGGTGTGGTGTCTGATGTTAATTTGGAAAAAATTCTCAGTCATTATTGTCCCATACATTCTTTCTCTTCCATTCTCACTTTAATATTCATGTGGTATTATTGTTGTTGTTAGGTGCTATCAAATCAAATTCAACTCAAAGAGACCCTATGTACAACCATAGAAAAGCTCCCCAACACTGTTCCATTCCTGGCACTGTCAGTGCTTTGCTATTCATAGGGTTTTCAATGGCTGTTTGTTTCGGAATTGTTTCAGGAGTAAACTTCCAGGTCCTTCTCCCCTTTTTATGTGGTGCCAAGGATTAAACCCAGGGCCCTGGAGAGAACAGAGCAGCACTTTAGGAACTGAGCTAAGCTCCAGCCCTAGCTGAGCCACAGCTACCCAAATGGCCACCCGCACATCAGTGCTTGTTTCTCTGCCTTAATTTTTCCCCTGCTCATTTCCATTTCTTGGATTCATCTCCTTGATAAATTACTTTTACTCTACACCCCAGACTGGGTTGGTTTTTAGGCAAATTCAAGCCAAAATACTACCTTCTGCTGTTTCTGAATCATTTTCCTCCCCAGCATGAGGGGATTGAACTCAGGGCCTCTCAAGTGCTCTACAACTGAGATGTACCCATATCCTCTTCTTCATTTTTATCTGTTTGTTTTGAGACAGGACCTTACAAAGCTGCATATGCTGCCTTTGGCCTCCAACTGACGATCCTCATACATAGCCTCCCAAGTCACTGGAATTATAGGGGTGCTCCACAGCACCTGGCCTGTTTCTGAATCATTCTTAAATCTTTTACTAGGTATATGTAATTTATTAATTACTTAGATTATTTTAAGAATTTAAATAATTTCTCTTTTTCAGCATACCATAGGTTGTTGTTGTTGTTGTTGTTAGGTGCCGTCGAGTCGTGTCTGACTCATAGTGACCCTCATAGGGTTTTCAATGGCAGATTGTTTTGGGATTGCCTTGGGAGTGGGTTGCCACGTCCTTCTCCCATTCTTGGGGTGCTGGGAATCAAACTCGGGACCTCAGAGACTGCAGAGCGGCGCTCTACCAACTGAGCTAAATCCCAGCCCCATAGCATAGGTAGCTCTGGCTTTAATTAAATATTCTTTGTTTGATGACATGAGTTAAGCTGGAGATTGGCCTAGGGAGTGGGTAGCAGCTAGCATGAGGCCCTCTAGGCCACCTATCAAAGCTACCAATAGTGAAGAGACAGGGAAGGGGAAATGGCAAAATAACGGAGGAAGAATTTGAGACAGGAATTCTAAATGTAATCACAGTAACACAAATAAGCTTAAGTCTTCAATGACCCGCTCCCTAGCCACCTATAGACTCCCAGCACCAAATTATAAAACTGAGACATACTCAAGAATATTTCTGAGAAAACTAAGTTCCTAAATTCATTTTTTTCTTATGCCCAGAGGTGGGTATTGGCCTTTAGAAACATAAATCAAACTGGGCTGCAAACTGGAAAACTCTCTCTTGCCCTTGGTTAAATCATGCCCCTTTTTGTTTATTCCTGTTATTGCATTTGTCACTCTCAGTTACACTCTTCTAACACCAGGAATACCTTAAGGAGGTGGTAAAATGTGTTATTGGTAAGTCAGTAAGGCTGATGTATACTATCTTATGGAATGAACAATTCAGACTTAAAAGCACTTTGGGAGTGGGAAAAATGAAGGTTACTTAAAAAGTATACTAAGTGCAACCTTACTGTTTATTTTATTACACTGAAAAATAATTTTAATCAAGTGTCACATCAACAGCAATTGTTGGGTTTATAGCGATATATTTAGTAAATATAAGGTAACTATCACAAAATTATAGACATTCTTCAAATATACAGCTTTTGCATGTGCATATTGATTTAAGATGCTTCATATGGTTACTATTAAAATAAATATGTAAGTTTTATTGAATAATATAGTAAACAACCACAAAAAGCATGCATAAATTGTTAGGAGATTCTGCTGCTTAATGGCAGAAGTCATTGGTGGACTGTGTTTCATCAAACATTCTCCCACTGAAAAATGGAAACTTTTGCAGCACACAAATAAGAAACATGGTCTTTTTGCCTCTTACCAAGTTTAAACTTTACCTCCCATAAAAGTCAAAGCAAGGAAAATATAAAACCTTCTCCATGAATCTGTAAGGGAGAAAATCACAACTGAAAACAAGTAAATTTTATGGGACATTATTGTAAAAATTATTTATTCAGAGTAACATAAAAGTTGGAAGATACAGATATCTTTGATATTGATATTTATATGAGGCAAAGAACATGAATTAATGACAGGAGGTATTCTAATGAACAGTACTAACTTCTTACCTTTATTTTAACTGCTACGTTCTGTGCTATTTTGGACCTTCACTGACCAAAGCTTAGAATAAAACTCCAGGTACCTTACTAGCCAGCTCAGAACACAGAGGGGTTTTTCTTTGTTTTTTTGGGTGTGTGTGTGTGTGTGTGTGTGTGTGTTTGTGTGTGTGTGTGTGTGTTTTGTTTTGTTTCGTTTTGTTTTTGTTTTGTTTAATTTTGTTTTGTGGCTTTTTGTTTGGTTTGGTTAATTTTGGTATAATGCTGTTTGCTCTTTTTAGACAGGATCGTTTCAATGAAAATGGGTATATTGTAATGTGACTTGTTAGTTTTATAAATTGTTTGATTACCAATATGCTCAATTAAAATTTGGAAAATGGAGAGAAGTACAAGGATGTGAAAACAAAAATTACCTATAATGCTATTCAAAGACAACCAAGTTAAAATTTAGTTTCCTTCTCCAATATTGCTTCTTCTGGATGAAGTTAACATACAGGCTTCCCTGGTATCCATGGGGAATACCTTTCAGAAACCCTGATGACACCCAAAGCCTTGGACGCTCAAATCCTTTATGCACAGGAAATAGTATTTGCATACAGCCTATGCACATTCTCCCATATATTTAAATCATCTCTCAATTACTAATATCTAATTCAACGTACATAGTAGTTATTTCATATTTTTAGGTAATGAGATGAAGGGCACATCTGTACATATTCAGTACAGATAAATTTTTTTCTAGTATTTTTGGTCTGCAATTGGCTGAACCCACAGATATAGAGGGCCAATTGTAACTTAAAAAGTTTCCTTTTTAAGTTAATATTACATAATGAGCATTTCCCACACAATGAAAAATTGGGGGCAATCTTAATTTCCAATGAATGCACAATATTTCAAACTAAGTGTTTATTTCCCAACATTATGGAAGAAGTTTTTGTGTATTGTTGTATTCATTATTTTGAACTCTGCAATTGTGTACTTATATTTGTCTTTATCCTTATTCCTCCAAAGAGATTTATTATGACATAAGAATAAATATTTTGAAATAGAATATTAAGTCACTAAGAATGACAACTCAAAGGCTCTATATGCCTGTTGCCCCGTTGCTTTCTTAACCATCAGGCTATGAATCTACAGGTCTTACTGTGCATAAGGCAACAGTAACTATTATTTATACATCATTGTTGTTGTTGTTCTTGTTAGGTGCCGTCCAGTCAGTATCCAACTCATAGCGACCCTCATAGGGTTTTCAATGGCTGACTGTTTTGGGTTTGCCTTGGGAGTGGATTGCCAGGCCCTTCTCCCATTTTTGCGGTGCTGGGAATTGAACTCGGGACCTCAGAGACTACAGCGCAGTGCTCTACCCACTGAGCTAAATCCCATACATCATTAGACAACATTATTATTTAACTATTATTAAATATTTGAAAGATTAAAAAGAGAAAAGCATTTCAGCCATTTTAATTTGCATATATTTAACTTCTAGTAAGATTATTTTTATATATAAATTTGACATTAGGATTTAGACTTCTGTGAATCATGCCTTCAAGTTAATCTATGGGAGTTTTTGTAAGTTTTTCCTGACCTATTTTAATGGTCTTTTTGTAAAATAACTACCAGTTATTATAATCATTGTTGGAAATATTTCCTCAGTTTTTAGAAAATTATTTAAGGTGCTTTAAAAGTAGAGTTGTTCTAACACATAGTAGAAATTGTCATCTATTCTTTATAAACATGTTTAGTCTGTTCTGGAAAATTAACTGAAGAATTGGTTAAATTTTGAAAATAACCTTGTTGAAATGATGTTTAGAATTTTGTCAAGTAATTACAATGAGAAAAACTGACATAACTGTAACACATAGTCTTCCTAAGCAAGAAAGTCAGAAAGTTTGGTTTTGGTTGTTTTGTTCTGTCTTGTTTTGTTTGCCATGTAGGTCCTATGCCTATCTTGTCAGTATTATCCATGGTATTTTATATTTACTGCTGCTGCTATAAACCATGCATGGAATTTCTTCTTTGTTACATCTTTGGATTTTATAAGAAAGTATTGATTTCTATGCATTGATTTTATGTTTGATCCCATGTTAAACTCTATTTGTTGTACATTTTTATTTTAAGAATTATTTTAAGATTATATGTAGTATTTTTAGCAATCTTTTTAGTCTAACAAAGGTATTGTTTAAGTGAACAATATATATTCACTACCTACAAACCATAGCACTGTGGCTTCCAATCCCATCAGATCTCAGAAGCTAAACAGGGTCTGGGCTGGTTAGTCCTTGGATGGGAGACTGCCTGGGAACACCAGATACTGTAGGCTTGGGAGAAGGACCCAGCAACCTACTCCCAAAAATCAATCTGCCAATGAAAACCCTATGAATAGCAGAGAAGCACAGACAATAGTGTTTCACCTGTTGTACGTAGGGTCACTATGAGTCAGACATCAACTCTATGGCACCTAACAACAACAACAACATATATTCACTAGTGGGCATTCAGAGATCAACCCTATTCTTCCAACCTCTTCCATTTTAGATAATAGCATTTTAAATTATTAATCAATAATTATGTTTCTAATAAATTCTCTCTGATTTTCTAATGAGTCCTTAATTTATATTTTATAATATATTACTATATCTTGGTGTGTTTGAAAATAGCTTGGAACCATCTATTATCCTTATTTTCCAAAAACAGTATATATCAATGGCCACCAAAAAGAGCCAATCCCAGAGCCACAAAGATCCAGGCCAGCATTTTTATTTCCCTTCTTTGTTTCCATTCATTAAATTGAACTTAGTACTGAGACTTAAATAAACTCAGACATTCCAATGTCTGGATTTTTCTTTTTCCAAAGTTAGCAAATGAGAAAAGAAAAACAATTCACAAAAGAGGAGGAAAAAAAGATCATTAAGAAAGAACAATGTAAATTTATAAATTGAAAGACTAAAACCTATGTATATATGACTGACAGAGAGAAAAGTAGAGAGAGAGACAGAGACAGAGACAGAGAGAAGGAAAGGAAGAGAGAAAGAATTATGGTCACTTATTTTATTTTCCTAGCCAGGATTACTCTAAACTTACAATTTATGGATACAGAAAGGGAGAATAAACAATCATTCTGTGAGTGCAATGGAAAAGGCATTGATAATCAAGAGATTCCAATTTGAGCCTCACTAATGAGCTGTGTGATTTTGGGAAAAAGACATTTAACTAGAACAAAGGTAGGTACAGTCTGGGGATAGAAGCAGCAACAAACCTGTCAGAAATAATACGAATTGTCCAGGTGACATGTCATAGCCAGAAGCAGTTGGTCACTAGGGAATGTTCCAGGATGCTAGACGGCTGGTGCACATCAGGCCTCAGCAGGGATGTCAGCTGTCAGCACTGGGTAAGGGCTGTAGCCGGCTCTTACTACAAACATCAGCTGATGCAAGATCAAAGACCAGTGAAGGCCTCTGCTGTAAAGCCAAAGCTAAGAGGAGATTGCAAGAAAACCCAAGCAGGAGCAGAGTAGTAGCAGAACAGAACTCAGTCTTCACCACAAGCAGGCAGGAAACTGGGCAGAACCAGAATCAGTCAGGGAGTATAAGAAGCAAACCATAGTGTCACAAGTCTGAGTCAATCTCCAGATTCTCCATCCAACTCAAAAGTCAAAAGCAAAACAAGGTCAGCCAGAAAAGTCTGGAGAGTTGTACCTATCCCCTCCCAAAGGAAAGCCTTAGAGTCGGCTGTGAAATCTCCCATCAGGTTTCAGGGAATCTCTGACCCTTGATACTGTTAAGTTTAAACTCTGTGGAAAGAGTTAAATTCGATAATACCCAAAGTTTTATCCAGCTCCTAAAGTGTTTAAGACTCTGACATTCTATAAATCTAAAAACATACATTAAGTTCCAGTGGAGAAATGAGGGTATTAAATGTTTTATCTGGGGAAATAGAGTTTGCTGGGCTGCCTCCCACCTCTATCCCCTCCCTATGCATACATATAAATGTCCCTCAAACACCATCTAATTCTTTCTACTAAAAGGCAGTGCAGAATGGTTTATAGCCCTCCTGGAAAAAAAAGAAATGGAGAGGGGTTGGGGAGAGTGGGACAACATTCCATCCTGGCTCACTTAAAGACATCATTTGATTCTCAGTCACAAAGAATTTTCTTCATAGGGTGGAAAGATGTTCTTGGGTCACAAGGAGCTTCTCCTGGGTTGCAGGGGTTCCCTTTGTATTCTGTAAACCAGAAGGATGCTTTCCAGAGCCGTGTTTCTTTCTTTTACCTTCCAGGCTGAATTTATAGTAACAAAACATAGCCACTTAAACCTCTCTCCAAATAACCAACATCTAGAAAATGTACTACATAAAATATAGACATTTTACAAGGGACCATCTATTAGCTGATAATGGCAGAGCTGCCAAGGAATGCATAAGAAAACAAATGTGACCCTCACCAAACATCATATCCATTTATCCAAATTAGCCACACTGCAGTAGATGCCAGATAAACCTACAATGATATGATTCAGAGCATTATGAGGGGTTGGGAGAGGTTACAATAAACTAAATGTGTAGGTTGAGGATATATATAAATCATGTGAAATGCAACCTCATGAGATGCTAATGGAAGTCAGAAATAAGGCTGGCAGAAGGGATTTTTAAATGTGATCATATGGCATATTAGACCAACAAAAAAAGTTTCAGAGGGAGAAAACAATATGTTTCTCTATATATATTAAAAACATCAAGACATAGGAGAGTTGATGGCTGCCAGGTTTAGGGAGGAGTAGAATTCATCAGTACTAAGAGAATTCCCCAGCCTCTCAGGCCTGGGTGAGAGTGTCAGGAGGAAGAGAGCTCTAGGGTGGTTGACTGCTCCTACTTTCTTCTTCCACTTCTCTCACCTGAGGCAGCCAGTGCTTCAGAGATTTCTTGATGGTCTCTACATTAAAACCCAGTGTGAGGATATAAGGTCTGAGAAAACTCACTTACATTAAGTAATCAGAGTTCATCCTTTAACCCTCTTGGTACTGTTTGAAACATTAAAGTGAACAAATCTTTAAGCCAAAAAGCAATGTAATTATTGTTGTTCTTAGGTGCCATGGAGTCAGGTCCAACTCATAAGCAACCCTGTGTACAACAGAATGAAACACTCCCCAACACTGCGCCACCCCAGGCACTATTGTCAGTGCTTCTCTGCTATTCATAGTGTCTTCAATGGCTGATTGTTTCAGGATTGTTTCAGGATTGCTATGGGAGTGGGCTCCCAGGTCCCTCTCCCATTTCTGCAGTGCTGGAGATCCAACCCAGAGCCTCAGAGAGCAGAGAGAAACACTACAAACTGAGCTAATCCCTAGCCCAATATGTAATTATAGAACCTCAGAACCTCTGAAATCACCAAGCTATGTGTAAGGAAGTATTTATTCCATAGAATGAGGTTCCTTTCAGCCTTCTAAATTGTATCATACAGGTGTTGCTGTTGTACTCAGGTGACATCAAGTTGGGTCCGATTCCTAGTAACCCTATGTTCAACAGAATGAAACACTCCCTGACACTGTGCCATGCCTGGCACTATTAGCAGTGCTTCTATGCTATTCATAGGGTTTTCAATGGCTGATTGTTTTGGGAGTGGGCTGCCAGGTCCTTCTCCCAAGCCTACAGCATGTAGTATTCTCAGGTGGTCTCTCATCCAAGGACTAGCCAGGCTTAGCCTGCTTACCTTCCAAGATCTGACGAGATTAGACGCCAGGGTACTACGGCTGCAAGCAGTCAGTGATAAAAATCTAGCCTGTTCTCTAAGCAAACCAGGTAGTCAATGAAGCCTTGATACAAATAAGTGAAACCCAACTAGGAAAGTGATACATCATATCCATTTATTGTTTAATCTGAATGGCAGAGAAGGGGTAAAAGGATGGGAGAAAAGAAGGAAGGCAGAAGAGTGGAATGAAATGGAAAATTAGGAAAGGAACAGGGGATGGGGCAAGAGAGAGATGGCTGTTAGAAACTAAATATGAAGTAGTTTTATTTTCTACTAAAAATAAGACATAAGGAAATAACAAATGCTACTTAAAAGAAAAAGTAAAGTCAACAGATTTGGGGAAGACCAAAGATATCCTTTAAAACTTGGAAAAACTGGAGGTGGGCATGGTGGCACATGCCTATGATTCCAGCTCTGGGGAAGCCGAGGCAGGAGGATCACGAGTCCTAAGCCAGCCAGCCTGATCTACACAGCAAATCCCTGTCTCAAAACCAAACAAACAAAAAATGTATTTTGCTTAAGAGTTCAAAGACTATGGCTGAAGCTTTTCAGGGGGGATCTTAGCATAGCATAGTAATGAAGGGACACACAAGTGTTTCATTCTTTATGAAAGGATGATCATAGATGCAAGAAATAACTCAAGTGGCATCTTCACAACCTCCAAATTCATTCCCCACACTGAGGACCAAGTGTCTCTTGAAAAGGAATAGAATATGGGGTAGTAAGACTTTGAGTTTGGAAAAAAAGAAAAAAGGGAAAACTGGGTACTATTAATAGTCTTCACTAGAAAAGTAGTAAAAAGTTAAATTATTCCTAAGTCTGTGGTCTATTTTTAATTTTTCAAAAGGTTGAACAGAAATCATTTATCTACCTACAACAAAGCTATACTGGCCAACTAAATTCTCATGCTTTATTTTTTCTAGAATGGAATTAAATCAGAACAATAATATTATATAGTTAAATCATTCTAATCAGGATTTCTGATTGATGGTTCAATAGAACTTTATTACATAAAAATTGTCAAAATTCTTGTAATTCCAGTTTAATAGGAAAAAACTCTCAAATATAGGAGGTTCATGAATTAAAAACTGATACAAAGCTCAAAAGGTAACAAAACATTGGGAAACTAATTTATGATTCTTGGGGATCAAGAGTCCCCCCCAGCAGTCTGGGTACTGGTGCACACTAAGCACAGTGCTGGCTCTTTCCATGCCTATTCCTGCTTTGTTAGTGCGCACTGTGAATCTAAGGACTGTGCCTCTGACATCTAAGAACCTGAAGCTCAGGGTGATCTGAGCTTGCTTAGGACCACATCAGCAGGGGAAGACTAATGTTCCTAATTCGGATCTTCTGACATTCTTTGACCATAATACCAGCCTCTGTGGTTAGTGCAAAGTCCTCCTTTTCTGACTAACCCTGTTCTCTTTTTGTTTTGTTGGACTTGATATTGAGGATCTTCCTGCTAATCTGTGGCCAGTTCTGCTGCACTTGATAGCTCTGCAGATCATTAATTCACGCATTCACTAACTGAAAGAACATTTACTGAGTGCCGGAAACCCAAACAGGCACTAGAAACACTAACCAAAAGACACAGTCTTCACTTTCAGAATGTTGCTGTCTTGTGAAAGAGGAAGGGAAGTAAATGGTGACAGACAGCAGAGTGTGGAAGATGCTGTGATGCAGCAGTGTAGGAGGGCACGTAAGGCAGACAAATCTCCGATCCTGGGCTTATTTAAAGGCGTGGCCCAGGCTGTGGGACAGAGGCTCATCACTTCCATGTAAAGCAACGAGTATATGGGAAGACAGGGAGGACTAAATGACCAGGCCCCATGGTAAGGAGGAGCAAGGGACCCCCATGGCCGAGCCAAAGCCCACAAATTGGGATATGCAGCTACATGTATTAAACTCTCTTGTTAAAGATGTGGAGAGTCCCAGAAAGACCTAAACAGGGAAGTGGAATCAATCAAGCTTGCCTAATGGTACCAAGACATCAGGTTTTGTCGTTTTGTTTTTTTCTAATTAACATTAATTTAGGCACCTTTGAAATTATAATCCCTCAATCAGAGGCCAAGAAGTGTTCCAGGTTAAAAATAATTTGATGTCAAATTTTGAAACTGATCATATTAGAGAAATATCTATAATAAATCCTTAATTCAACTCAACAAATATTTGTTTAATATCTCTGTTTAGAAAGAACTGAAATAGAGAATTTAATTTCACAATGTTTTAACGTAGTAAACTCTCAAAATAAGTGAATACTCAATTACATATCTGAAACTAAAGAAAAAATATCAAATTGGCCAAAACTAAAAATTGCAATTTATTTTAATAAAGGAATTGCCTCAGTATTGGTGAATTTACCTAATTCTGTTACTTTTGTTTGTAAGGAATTAATGTAACCACTTTTACTATGACTATATTGACATATGCTCTCCACACAGGTGACATCTTCCCGGAGTGTAAAACTTCTCAGTGCCTTTCAGACTACTCTTTTCTTTCATGATTTTTTTTTTTCTTGCTATAAATTACACTCAGGTCAATATTTCCTTCTTTGAATTAACCTTTTCCTTCACCTACCTAATTTCATTTGTCCTTCAAGACTCATCACAGATGGCCTTGTCTCCAGGAAGCCTTCCCTGACTTGCCTGTGAGTTCCACAGCACAATGTACATGTTCACTCTGACACCCCCACTCACTACTTAGCTCATTGTTTTATGTATTTGTTTTCCTGATTAGAACATGAATTCCTCAAAAGCCTAGACTTTGTTTTCCATCTGTACCTTCTCGACTAGGGTATACAATCGGTTAGCGAAGAGAGGAAGAGGAAATGAAATGAATTATACTTCTATTTCCTCCATCATTTCTCTTTTCCTTCATCTTCTTTTCACATCTTCCTATTATTTCTCCCCAACCACTAATACATCATATGTATCCTTCTCTTCTTGGATTCAATGCACATCACAACATTTAGTCTCTCGCAGGAGATCTTAACTATTGCAAACATGCCGATCCGATGTGTCAGTAGCCCAGGTATAAGAGTTTGTTGCATTTTAGCATTGCAAAGAAAGAGTTTGTTTTTATCAGGCCCTAGATTAATCCCCATTATTTCTCCTCTTCTGTGTTTTAGCTAGGGATTTGTAATATGCTTTAGCATTATCTCGTTTTCAATGTTAGCAGCTGGGTAAACAGACTTTTTTGTAACACTCTGAATAAAATGGTAAGCTCAAGGGGAAAGTCTTCCACATTAGAACTAAAAAAAGAATATTTGCT
Source organism: Pedetes capensis (assembly GCA_007922755.1). Taxonomy (NCBI): domain Eukaryota; kingdom Metazoa; phylum Chordata; class Mammalia; order Rodentia; family Pedetidae; genus Pedetes; species Pedetes capensis. The sequence goes on from VMDO01004231.1 coordinate 62,741, forward strand.
TGCAGGCATGGTCAGGGAATGGCATCACTTGAGAGCCCTTGAAGGGAACTGTGTGTGCTGCCTGTGGAAAAGGCTGCTGATGACTAAAACAGGCAGCTGCAGTCCTGAATGAAGCTGACATGCTTGCTGGGAGAGGAGCCTCAAATCATACTCACCAAGAACCCAAAGAAGTAAGTGATGGGCACCTCTAACAGGCACTTTACACCCATCTATGAATTCCATAGTGCATATACAAACACCTGATTCTGAAAAATTTAAATGATGCTTACCAGGAGTGGGGAAGGAAGTGTTCACAACTGCTGAGGAAAAATATTTGGAAGCTTTTGAAACACAAGAGGAAATTCATGTATCTATTTAGGAGCACAGACTTTGTAAAAATCCACAAATGCTTTAGTTTTCAGTTTCAGGTGTCAAAATTGGGTGTAAGGAGTGAGAGTTTGTGGTTGTTTTCTATAAATGCAATGAGTCCATCATTTCTAGAATTTATTCTGAAAGTCATATGCACTGCTAATTCATTCTCACAAATCTTTCTACATTTTTACATATTTTAAAGATTTTTTAAAATAAAAACACAGGCTGAAGAAAGTATATATGAGCACTGAAGAAAAATTCTTGTAATATAATATTTAATAGCAGGCAACAGGGAGAAACATGGTAGACTCACATGGTAACATGGCTACTTTTCCTAAAAATATTCATTCACTACAGAAGTGATTGGCAAATTATACTAGAAAATAATTGCAGCATGTATATCAACATGCTCAAAAAAATAGACAACACATGATTAACAGGCATGACTTATAGCTGCAACGTTTTTAGTGTCGTCAAGTCTTGTCTGACTTACAGCAACCCTCATAGTGTTTTCAATGACTGGTTGTTTTGGGGGATTGTTTCAGGAGTGGGCTGCCATGTCCTTCTCCCATTTTTTGTGGTGCAAGAGATCGAACCCAGGGACTCAGAGATTTCAGAGTAGCACTCTACCAACTGAGTTAAACCCCAGCCCCAATGGCTGTAATACTTTTTTTTTAAAGCAAAAATTTAAAATAAAAAGTTATGTGAAAAATATGGGAAGTTTACTTAGGCTCACCAAAACAAATGGTATGGAGGGATTTAAAACAATAACAACCACTTCTTCTAGAAAATCTACAAGGGTTAACCTGATGAAAGTCCAGCAGGCTGAGCTTTTTGTTTACTTTTTTAATGCCATATTCCTAGTTTTCAGAACAATGCCTGGCACATAGTCGGAGTTTGATAAATGTCTCTTAAATGCATAAGTGAGTGAGTGAGTGAATGAGAAGCACATACCAGCGAAACTCTTGAGGAACCTTGGAGGTCTTGCTGACTCCTTGCTGTTAGAATACTTTGTCAAATAGAAATTTCCCTTCAAGACTTCTCTTGCTGATAAGCAGACCCATTTGACATTCCCATCCCCAATCCATCATCTCACAAGTTTAAGCACCTGCTTTGTCATACAGCCTGCTCTGCCATCCATCCACCTTCCAACTCTCTGGCTCCATCCTCACCCTGCCTTTGGTCACCCAGTCCCAGGCCCACTGTCTTCTGTGTGGCTCTGCCAACTCTCACCATGCATCATCCCCCCAGACACTTCCCCCAGGTATCTGCAGGCCTCCCCCTCTCATTTCCTGCAGGTCTCTGCTCAAATGTCACTTCATCAGACAGGCATGCCCAACCCACCTAAAGAGCCAGACTCACTTCCAACTTCTGACACACTTCCTTCTTCTTCCTTGGATTATTTACCAACAATTTATCTTTTTCATTTACTTCTCTATCCCCACTGCTTGCAAAGGTACCTACCATGTATTAAGTGCTCAATAAATATTGATTGAGTGAATAAACAAACAAGGACACAGTAACATGTCATAGGTCACTTCAAGGAGGTAATATGCTGTATGGCCTTTCAAATCCCATTTCTATCTGTTCACTATGTGTCTGACCTTGACACTAACCTCCCTAAACTTCAGAATTTTCATCTTCAAAGTGGGAATAATAATAATACTTACAATAATAATCATTATTATTATAATCTATCCTGTACTTTTGGGCCTGCAGCTGTAGCCCTGTGGCATCCGATCCCGTCAGATCTCGGAAGCTAAGCAGTGTCAGGCCTGGTTAGTACCTGGATGGGAGACCGCCTAGGAACACCAGAAGCTGTAGGCTTGGGAGAAGGACCTGGCAACCCCCTCCCAAAAATCAATCTGCCATTGAAAACCCTATGAACAGCAGAGAAGCACTGACAAATGTGTTTCGCCTGTTGTACTCAGGGTCGCTATGAGTCGGATACCAACTCGACGGCGCCTAACAACAACAACAACAACAACAATCCTGTACTTAGTTGTTGTTATTGTTGGTGTTAGGTGCCATTGAGTCAGGTCCAATTCATAGTAAATCTCATAGGGTTTCTATGGTTGATTGTTTTGGCATTGCTTTGGGGCTGGATTTCCCTGTCCATCTCCCATTTTTGCCGTGCTAGGGATCGAACCCAGGGCCTCAGAGAGTGCAGAGTGGCACTCTACCAACTGAGCTAAACCCCATCTACCAAATGCCGGTTTCTCTCTTTCCTTTCTCCCTGCCTCCCTTTTGTACTTGGGAGCTAATGTGGCTCTGTTGCTATGAAACAAACTTCAAGTGATTTACAGTGCTGAGATGACTGGGAAATTAAAGGAATAATACACAGGGCAAGACTAGCATGTAGAGCAAAGTAGACCCTGAGCAGCATACTTCCTACAGATGACACTCAGTGAGCTTGTGCCTGACAACTGATAGACCATATGCAAAGCATGAAAGGGTCTCCTCTTTCCCGAAGGTGCTGCCACCTGATGGGGAGCCCAGATAGAGATATTAGAGGGTGGCTTCATGGAGACAAAGAACTGCCTTTGCAGGCATGACTGTTTCAGAATAATACTAGGTCTGGGAAGTGTTCCAGAGAGGAACAAAAGAAACCAAATGAGAGTATGGCTGGAGCAGGAGCTTTCTACTGAAGTGGGCTGGGGGAAAGGCAGATGAGAAAGGTGATGTCAGACTGAAGAGACAGGAGAGCTACTGAAGCTTTTGAATACTGGACAAACATAAAATCATATAATGAAAGTGATACATTTCAAAGTATCTGCAGAGAGTTCTGAAAAACAACCACCAAACAATGCTAACGCATTCAGTGACATTGTTCAGAGAAACAAATGGTAATTGTTCAGATTATAAATGGTAATGAATCAATACCCTAATCTTCTCTGGTCATCACTGCTTCATCTGTCATGGAGGAGAAGAGACTCAAGCTGGAAGAGACTTGGAGAACTGCAAATCACAAGAGAGCACCAAAAACTGTCACCAAACTAGCAGAGGACAGCACACACCTGGCCTCCAACCAACCAAGAGCTCTAACTGCCCCCTATACTTCCACAGCATACCTATGATGATGTGATCTCACTGTCTGGTCTTCCTCTGCAGAGACTAGCCCCTGGTCCCCTCCTTCTAGGGTGACTCCTTGTTGTTTCTTAAGTCTGAATAGGAATATGACAGCCTTATCACTCAAAAATGCTGAAACTCCCACTTCTGCATATATAAAAGTAGAGAGTGACAAATTATTTAATTCACTTGAAACAGGAAAACAAAATTTATCTGTTGCAGATACTGCTAAAAGTCTTTGCCCTGTAGAATCCTATAATAGAATTCAGCAAGGACTAAAAGTTTTAGGACATCAGAAGTCAAGGACTTAACTTTGTGGCTCTTTGAGTTATCAAAGTGCTGACAACTAAATAATAGGATGATACTTGTATCTGCCTGAGTTTTATATTATTGTTGGGATTCCCTCTTCTCACAGCATGGACATGATTTATTTAGACTATCAAAGAGCTTTTGATAAGGTTCTCACAAGTGGCTATTATTGAAACTTGGTAACTATGGTGTGAAAGGAAAAAGTTGTACCAGTGAATTAAATGAATTAAAAATTCTTGAGAGGCAAAGAGGCAAAAAGCAGAAATAAACAGCCAATTCTCATAGGGAGAAAGGTCAGTCACTGAGGGCTCTGGGGCTTTGCAGTAGAATCGGAATTATATTTAACCAATGACCAGGAAAGGGGCACCCAATTCTCATTCCTTCATTCTGCGTACATCAGTCCCACATACAGAGCCCACAGTGACACAAAGAGAAGTGTCTAAAATCCCGAAAAGGACAAATAGGTAAATGAATATTGGCTCAGTATTTCATGTAGAGATCCCCAAGTACAAATGGAACAAAAGCAAAAGTCATGTTAGCAAATTTTATTTTCTAAAAACTTTAATCTATACTACATGGGAAATCCAGTAACCCTTTCAAAGAACTAGGTATAGTATTTGAACAAAAGTCCTTAATTTATTGGCACAATGAAAACAAATTTTCAGTACCAAAGAACAGCTCGTGTGGGCCTTCAGATCCACAAAACCCACAAAGTCTTTTTCTACAAATTAAGAAGTTGAGAAGCAAGTGAAAGTGATACTGATGTAAAAGAGTAGAAATATTACTCTTTAGGGTTTTGGGGTTTTGTTCTTTGATTTTTGGGCAAAACTGAAAAATTGGTGCAGGTTTTACAAATGCCTAACCTGACATTGTCACTGTTATTTTTATCTATAATATATACCACATCCAAAGTTACAGACCACAGAGATACAATTGTTTTAAGTCATTGTGACTTTCTAATTTTTCTCATTGTTATGACTGAGTATTTAATAAAACATTTAAATACTTTCAAATGTTTTTGAACAACCAAAAAAAAAAAAAAACAGCTCTGAAATATTTTTCCGTTATCACTTTTCAGCCTTTTGGCTAAGATAAAGCATAAATAGCTTTCCATTAACCAATTTTGGGAAATGGGGAAGAATAAACTAAGTAAGCTTTTTAAAACCCCACAAAACTCCAGATAAATGCTTATTACATATCTGAAATGTGTAGGTAGTGGACCCAAGCTTACCGTGCTGACATTATTTTAATAAGCTCTTTCCTGTTCTGTACCCGAAGGTGGTTGGTCTTATATTTGGAATCACCAATCAACTCAGGCAAATTCAAAATCTAAAAGAAAAATAATTTTAAAATATAATTCACAAGCTTTTCACATACCGTCAGATCCTAGTGATTCCTAGCACACATGGAGGGAAGGATCACACAATTAGGATGGATCAGGCTGGAGAATGGGTTTGTCATTCACAAGAGAAAAAGAGTTACCAGAGATCCCTAAGGTCTTATACCCATATATGAGAATAGAGCAGGAGGGCTTTCAGATCCTCATTTAAAAAGCCTTATCCAGAGGACACATAGAAAAGATATAAAGTTGGATAAAACTGACCTTATTTTAATAACCAACACTGTAAGTGCCTGCCTGAACTTATATGAAACCCATAATCAACATATATCTTATAGGTACATTCGCTTATTTGTTCTACCTGTAAATAAAATGGTATTATCTGTCCTAGTAGTCCTATCAAGGATTATTGTACAAGGGGCTAAAATAAAGGGAAAGCACATACATTTGCCCAAATGCTAACCATTAAAACAATGTCAAATTAAAAGATCTTCTTCCTATAGAAGCATCACTATTTTCCTTTAGGATGTCTCCCTGAAGGAATATCCACTAGAAATGCTTTTATATACTTCCTCTTTTGCTGCTCCTCACTAAAGGGAAAATCTATCTTGCAAATCCCTTTAGACATCTTGCAATTTTAACAAGACCATAATGAAAGTACCAAGTGGATTTGGAATGGAAAAGACGTTTGGGAAAGAATGTGTGGAGGCAGAGTTTGGCAGTTGTGTTGGAAAGTCAGAAGGAGCATTTATGGGCTGGGGGCAGGCCATGTGTCCTACAGAAAGCCTTGCTGCCTTTATTAATGTATTTGCTTTCAATATAAACATTTAATGGTTTCATTTGTTTCCCACAGTTTAAATAAAATCAATCCATTAATCATCTTACAAAGGAGAGAGAAGTGAAGAAGATTCCCCAGAGCAAAGAGACCATCTCAATGGTGTAATTCCTCTTTCACATTTCCACTTACTTGTTTCCTTCAGGAATAATAAAGTCAGCATTACTCTCCCAGATTTTATAAAGCAACACGCATACTGTTCCCTTTCTAGGATCCTCCCTGCCACCACACCTGATCCCACAACTGGCCTGAAGGTTTGTCCAGCAGTCAAAGACCTTCACTCCCTGAGAGTGAATAAGTCACTTCAAGAATAAACAAGCCCCTTCTCTAACTCACAGGTTAAATCTTTAAGTCTGGCCTCACCTAAAATACACCATCAGCTAAACAGACAACGCACTCAAGGGGGCCTGGGATGCCCATGTATCCTCTGTATTTGACTTAATGAACCCCTTTTCCCTTTCAAAGTTGGTGAGAAACAGTGGGTCAAAGGAGTTATCCTTCTATCTTCACCTCTGCTGGCTAACATCCAAAATGTTTCTAAAGAGACTGCTTTGAGGGCTGCTTGAAAAAGTGTGCTGCCTGGGAGAAGATGAAACTGCATGTGACAGGGCTTGACATGTTAAACACTAAATGCCAACTACTGCAGTGAAGCAGTGTTCCACTTAAAAGAAGTAAGAAAGGGCATATGTGTTTGAAAAAGAAGGGAAGGAAAAAATAAAAGAGGGATGACTCCATGTAAAAACAATGAGATGTGCAACAGAAACTGCAAAGGGCTAAATTCTCCCATCATCTGATGCCCCCTCATAGCAAATATCAAGCTTCTTATGATAGTCGCCAAAGCTCTATGCAACATGCCTGTGACAGCTGCATCACCTCCTACCAGACTCATCCCCTCTGCCCCTTAGGGCAGCCATGCTGGCTTCTGGCTGAACCAGAATCATGTCCACTACACATCCACTGTAGGATGTTTACACCAGGCTCTTCCCTTGTGGGGAACATATTCCACCAGACATTCAGTTGGCTAGCTCCTCTGTTCTTTACTGAGTCTGCTCAAGCAGGAACTTCTTCTGGTTAACCCACCCACCACAGTCTGCCACCAACCCCTCCTCCCAGCCTCTTTCCCCTGCCCTTCTTTCTCCCATAACTCTTATCACCTAACTCATGCATGGTATCAATTATTTATTGTCTGTTGTCCCTGCTAGGATACAATTTCTACAAGGTCAGAATATTTTAAATGTTTTGTTCACTGGAATATCTCAAGTGCCCATAATATATTTATCAACCAACTGACTGACACCCAGATAAGCAAAGTGAACATTTGGTGGAACATGGTATTCCAGGCATTATTGCATGTACAGACCTTATTCCACTAAGTCTAAAACTACTTTTTAAATGTAAGATACTTCTTACAATCTACGGCCTCCTAAAAGAACTTTTTTCCAGGAAAGAATTGCAATAGTATTCACTGCCCATAGGTCACAGTGTTCAGATATACTGTCATCATTTTATGCGCATTACTGATAAAACACATTGTTTTTGTAGTACTTAAGGGTTGAACCTAGGGCCTTACATGTACTTTGCAAGTGCTCGACCACTGGAATGCAATCCCCAACGCTTTTTCTTTTCCCTTTTCTTTTCTTCCTTTGTTTCTTTTTTTTTTTTTTTTTTTTTTTTTTTTTTTTTTTTTTTTTTTTTTTTTTTTTTTTTTTTTTTTTTTTTTTTTTTTTTTTTTTTTTTTTGAGACAAGCTCTTGCTGAGTTACACAGACTGCCTCTGGCCTCAAATTTGCGATCCTCCTGCCTCCACCTCCTGAGTCACTAGGATTACAGCTGTGCGCCACGGAGCCTGACCTGATATAACATGTTAAGTCCAATTGCCATTTAAAATGTCATCTAATAGTATCGTAATTCAGTACTGAACATGGTTCAGAACTGAAATAAAAGGACTTTATTTTCATAAGGCGTAGAAATAGAGCATCACTGATACTATAAGAACAATTAGAATCTAGCTTTTACATATAGAAAAAGTAAACACTCTTTGTGAAATACATGGCTTCTCAATTTTTTAGCAAATTTAGACCATCCAATCTCCCCTTTGCCAGTGCAAATAGTAGATAAATCCTTGTTCAAGGATTTGTGACAAACAAGTTTTCTGAGATGACAATAACCAGCCCATCATCAATCACCCCACTCCAGCTTCCTTTGGACTGGTATTTACATTATCTTTCATTTCATCTTTTACCATCCTCTCATTTTAAGTTATCAATATCATTATATTTAAAGTGAATTTTATTGGATACAGCATACAGCTGAGTCGTGATTTTTTTCTGTCTTTTCTGATAACATCAGTCTTTTAATGTGATATGGTTAGACCATTCACATCTAATGTTCTTATTGATACTATATTATTGATATTATTTAGATCTGTCTTTATTTTTTTCTGTTTATTTTTCTGCTTTCCCTTTCCTATCTTTTTTGGAGTTTGTTGGAGTATCATGTTTATTGATTTTGACATTGTTGTTGTTAGGTGCCATAGTTGTTGTTGTTAGGTGCCGTCAAGTTGGTATCCAACTCATAGTGACCCTACTTACAACAGGCAAAACACTATTGTTACTACTTCTCTGCTATTCATAGGGTTTTCAATGGTTGATGGTTTTTTAGAAGTGGGTTCCCAGGTCCTTCTCCCAAGCCTACAGTATCTGGTGTTCCCAGGCGGTCTCTAATCCAAGTACTAACCAGGCCTGACCCTTCTTAGCTTCAAAGATCTGACAGGATTGGAAGCCACAGTGCTACAACTGCAGGCAGGTGCCATAGAGACAGGTCCAACTCATAGCGACCCTATGTGCAACAGAACAAAACACTACCATACACTGTGTCATGCACATGATCTTTATATGCTTGAGTTCACTGTTGCAGCTACTACATTTCTTCTCATTTTGAGTTGTGCCACATAAGCAAAAGGAAGACCCAGGGGCTTTACTCCATTCCCATCATGAAGGTCAACTCTTCTTTGAGGAGGCAACCCTTCCCCAGTTGTCTTTCCAATGTCTTCTAGCCTGGAGGGCTCATTCTCTGGCACTATATTTGATAGGGCTTCTCTTCTATTCATAAAGCTTTCAATGGCTAATTGTTTTGGGAGTGGGCTACTGAGTCCTTCTCCTAGTCTCTCTTAGTCTGGAAGCTCAGCTGAAACCTGTCCACCATGGATGGCCACTGAAATACCACTGGCAAAGTTTTCAGCACCACAGCAACACACAAGCCCCCACAGCACATGTTTAATGATTGCTTTAGGGATTATGATGTACAGTATATACTTAATGTTTCAGAATGTACATAGAATCAATATTTTACTCCTTTAAGCGGAATACAGAAAACCCACTAAAGCATAGTTCCATTTACCCTCCCCTGTGTTCGTCTGTATATTGCATCCACATGCACTGAAAATGCCATTAGATTACCTTTTTTTAATGTCTTTTGATTTTTATTAGCATACGTTAATTGCATAATACCATAATGATTGCTTTCACCCATCAAACACATTTCAAAGCATTCCCAAAGAACAGTCAAAGAACAGTTATATTCACCCAGATATTAATATTACTTTTCTTTCATTCCTAATGACTCTAGTCTCCTGGCATCACTTACCTTCTGTAAATGAAAAACTTCCTTTAACAATTTGATTAAAGTATGTTGTTGTTGTTGTTGTTGTTGTTGTTGTTGTTGTCAGGTGCCGTCCAGTTGAGTCCGACTCCCTCACAGGGTTTTCAATGACTGACTGTTTCGGGATTGCCTTGGGAGTGGATTCCCACATCCTTCTCCCATTTTTGCAGTGCTGGGAATCGAACTCAGGACCTCAGAGACTACTGAGCGGTGCTCTACCAACTGAGCTACATCCCAGCCGTTAGGTGCTATTAAGTTAGTGTCCAACTCATAGCGACCCTACGTACAACAGGCAAAACACTATCGTTAGTGCTTCTCTGTTATTCATAGGGTTTTCAACAGCAGATTGTTTTTTGCAAGTGTGTTGTCAGGTCCTTCTCCCAAGCCTGCACCACCTGGTGTTCCCAGGTGACCTCCCATCCAAGAACTAACCAGGCCCGACCCCTGCTTAGCTTCCAGGATCTGAATGGATTGGATGCCAGAGTGGTATGGCTACAGGCTAAAATATGTTAGCTGGTTTCAAATCCTGAGTTGTCCTTTACACGAAAATGTCCTTTTTTTTTTTAATGTTCAAATGATTTATTCAGCCAGCTATATATGGAAAACGTCATCTATACAAGTATTAATTTTGCAGTACCTAGTTTCCATTTTTAGTGTTTTTAAATGAAAAAAAAAAGAAAAACAAATACCTAAATCTTTGCATAATTCAAGTAAATTCAGAATGCTACAGCTCCAACAGATGTTTACATATATAGAAATGTAATACAAAGACATGCATGGTGATTGACCAGGTAACTTCACAGATTTATGTAGGACAAACGTAAGTAAAGAATTGTGTCCTATAGATTTGTTTCAGTTTCTCAGGGTATTTCTACCGGACATTCCCATCTTGGCTGGCAGCTCTTTCCCTTCAGGCTTTTGAGCATGGGCCACTTCTCTCTGGGCTTATACAGCTTATGTCAAGAAATCTGCAGTCAATTCTGTCATTGTTCCCCAATGTGGTAACACATCATTTTTCCCTGGGTATATTCAAGAGTCTTTTATTGTTAATCTTTAGTTTCAGTAGTTATATTTTGACATATTTGGGCATAGGTTTCTTTGGATTTATCTCACTTGAGGTTTGCTGAAATTATTAAATAAAGTTTTAAGTACTATTTCTTCAAAATATTTTTTTTGCTTTTTTTAATTGGACATTTTTAATGTACACCTTAATGTGATTCATTCTGACATGGTTTCAATGTGGCATTTACATATATATGCATTTTGAAATATTTTTCAGCATGTATTTCTTTTCCTTTCCTGTGACTAAAATGACATAAATATTGAAGTTCTTGTGAATGTCTCACAGGTCTCTGAGAATCTATCCTTTTCTATTTCTTTTTCTTTTTCTTTCTTTCTTTTGTTTTGAGTGGAAAGGGTTATCTTTTTTTCTCTCTGCTGTTCAAGTTTAATAATCTTTATTGATCTATCTTCAATTCCATTATTATTTTCTCTCATCTCCATTGTGCTGTTAGTAAATCCATATGTCTTTTCTTGATTATTATGTTCTCAGTTCTAGAATCTCCCTTTGGTTCTTCTTTATATCTTCTATTTCTTTTCTAAACATTTCCACTAGCCCATTTATTTTGACAGTGTCTGTGATGCTTGTTAGAACATTTTTTAAATAGCTGGTTTAAAGTCTTTGTGAATTAATTCCAACATCTTTGTTGTCTTGGCATTGGCATTTATTGATTGTCTTTTCTCATGCAAGTGCTGGTTCTTCATAAGCTGAATAATTTTGGATCGCATCCTGGACATTGCATTAGGAGCTTCTAGGTCTTGTTTAAATCCTACAAGAATTTTTGATCTTACTGTTCTTAGCAGACAATTCACCTGGTGAGATCCAAGCTGCCAAGTTCCAATCCACTGTCCATGCACTTTGCCTCTAATGGCGCTTCAGTTTCAAAGCTTTTGAGGTGCTCTTTGAATCTGTCCTGCATGGCCCCCACTGAAGGATCACACTACAACCTGCAGTTGTATATGTGTTAGTTCAGTTCTCAGAAAGTTTGGTGTGTGAATAAGAATCAGAGCAGTGCAAGTGCAGTGCAGCAGTGAGGCCAGGAGTTCACAAACCACCTCCAAGATGGCTCTGCAAAGCTCTTCTCTCTCTGCAATCCTACCAGTACCCTCCAGCTCCCCAGGATTTCCCTGTAGCTATCCCACTCCCCAGCACTCTTCTAGGGAAGAAGCCAAGCAGTGAGAAGATGACAAGAAGCAACAGGGAGTCACCTCTTCTTTGGGATCTCAACTTAGCCATGGGGAAAAAAAAAGTTCTTCCTCAGATTGGCTCCTGGGCTGCTGCCAGGACACGACTGCTTGGGGCTGGGGCAGGAGAAAATTCAGGGAAGGAAAACTAAGGATTTCCCCCCTCTGATATGAGAGTTCACTGTCCATGTTCCTGGTACCAGAAATAAAGAGCAACTCAGAAGCTCGGCTCAATCCCCTGATGTCCACTTCTGGATTTTGGGCTCCACTCAATTTAGGCAACAGAATAACTGGAAAAAAAACTGGTAAATTTACTGCCAGATTAGAAGTATCTCAGATTCTGGTTCCTCCTCAGTTCTTCTGTTTTCCTTCAGAGTCCTCAGGTAGATACTGCATGTATTCTGCCAGGCTCTAATCTGGGCTGTGTGGAAGGAGCAGTGTGCTGACTGAGTTTTTCAGAAAATCACAATCTCCCCACTCAGTTTTTATAGAGACCATTTATTGGTCTCTATAAAAGTGTATACTATGATCCAGGACCACACTAAGGGTTTTACTTATGTAACTCATGCACAACCCTATAAGTTATATGTTAGTGTAGTTATACAGTCTATAGTTTCCATACGAGCAATCAGATGGCTTAATGAAGTACCTTGCCAGAGGCTACCTGACCAGTGAGAAGGCTCATAGTAGGCTCTAGGAATTATGCTCTACTGTCCACCGACTACTTGCTCCAAAATCAACTACAGTGCTCGTTAAAACTGAAGTTTCCTGTGCTCCCCATCTCAGACACGCTAAATCGAATCTTAGAGAATGGGCCACCATATGCATACTAAAGTTGAGAACCCATGCATATGGCCCCCAATAAAAGCAGCCTTCAGGTTAAATGACTTCTAAAAGGTTGTCAATATACTTCAAATAGAAATATCCATTAGTGTTGGCATCAATCAGCCTAAAATAGCTTACATATGCTCACTTTCTCTACTCTACTGCATCATGTTAAGAGACATAACATAGAATTTATTACAAACCAAGTTTCACTTCATACACAAGAGATTTTCTGAGCCTTGTTCCCAAGCCTTACACCCAACATTCTTTCTCCCACTCTTCCCCCTGTCAATAAGAGCTCCTTAATGGGGCCCTGCCTCTTCAAAATGTATTAATCAACTGGGATATCAAGTTCTATTTTGGAAAGAGAGAACATGATTCCATTCATCCATCCCAAACAGTACTGCCACTTTTCTCCACAGGAGGCAGATGTCCTATATCTCCAGATGGACCCTACTTACAAAAGAACAACTTTGACAGGCTCAAAGTCACTAACTGGGGACCTCATCTTCTATGAGTCCAGTTTAAATGATGAGGCAAAACTGAATAAAAAATACTTAAAAGAAATTTATTTACTATTTATGCCTAAGAGGTGAGGAGAATCTTTGTACTGCAATAGGGAAACGGATGATTTTTCTTAAATGAGAAGATTTTTGGTACAAGTTTACATGTAAAGATATAATTATGAAGATTGAAAAGGCCAATCAGATTGCAGCATTTACTCAGGATGCCCAGTTAATGATGCAAGGTAGCACTAAAAGTCTATACACAAAAACTTTTCTCCTGAGTATGTCAAAGAGCTTTTACAGACATTGCCTTAGAGGCTCATACCAGAAATTATCATTCCTAACTCACATATGGGAAACCCAAGGTCAGGCATGACATTCTCCAAGGTCTTCTGATAGTCTCCTTTTTGAAAAATGTGTATTAACACACCATAACAATAACTCATATTTTAGTACTAAACTTAATGCAAATATTCTGCTTTGAAATAAAAATCTCTTTCCAAAAGTGTTCTTATGGTTATTTATGAAAAAGTTCAAAAGTTTCAAGTTGATCAATGGTAATGAATCAAAAATAAAAAGAATTCAGTACAGTTATTTTCAACAGTGAAGAACATGTCAACCAGTAATCCCCCCCCCCCTTTTTTCTTTTTGGAGAGAGAAAACTCCAAAACATATGGCCCAGGAAGAAAATCTGTACTTGTTTAGAGCAATGAACCGGCTTTTACATCTCTGTACTTAGAGTGCGCAAATGACTTCACAGGCAACAGCTTCCGTATGTTTCATATTTTTAACATTGACCGTTCATAATAAAGATTCTTTGATCCCAGATCAAATGTTTGAATCAATTTTCTCTACACTCCCTGAGTCACCATTATAAAAGCTCCCCTCCTTCCCACCTCAGACATGCCAGCCCTTCCTGCAGTCGGAACTATCTCAATTTGTCACCTTTCTGTGATACTTCCCACCCCTTTGCTGTGGTTTTTAGCACTGCTCATTAACCTCTCGTACAAAAGAGGCACAGTAATAAATAATTTTGTGCGTAGTAACTTAACTATGGTGAATATGATTCCTCTAAGGAATTCACAGGAATCTTTAGTAAAACTGAAAGTACATAGTAACATGGTTAGCTAAAATAAACTAATCCTCTCTCAATCAGGAAAAAAAAAATCTAAATAATTGAAGCCTTTGCCTACATACAAGAAAAATAAAAATAAAAACTATATTTTACAAAAACCTAGTTTATATTTCTGGGATTAAAACTGGAGAAAGTAAACTGACACCTAAGGTCTTAAATAAGAACAAAAGACAAAAAGTCTAGACAAACAGTAAAAACATAAAAAAAAAAGTTCTAGGCTATGCTAAATTTTTAGAAAATCCCTAGTATAAATTATTTTAAATGATTTTTAAAGACTTTTAAGGCTTTGTTGATTAGCAACAATTTTTAATGTAACTTTAATTTCTAAAATCTGTAAATATGAATTTTGCAGAAAGGTTCTAATTAAACAAAGCCTAATTTGTAAAAACAAAATTTTAAATTTTTCTAGTGGAAAATAAATAAATTTGGGAATACTTTAACTATATCTGGGACTAAGTAAACCTGATATGGAGGAAGAGATTGAGGGAGAAAGGAAGGGAGGAAAATGGGGAAGAAGGGAGAAAAAGAAAGGAAGGGAGGAAGGAAGGAAGGAAGGAAGGAAAGAAGGAAGGAAGGAAGGAAACTTAAAAATTTCTTTAAAATCCATTTTCATTTCTTACCCTTTTTATTTTGACTAGATGCTACAATAAAATAATAGAATACTAATTTAGACCCAGCTGGTACCTTATAGTAAGTACGAAAACAGTATACTTTTAGGTGTTAACGCAGGAAGCTCTGTTATTGACTTAGCATCATTTTGCTAGGCAAAACTGAACATTCTGTGGCTTTGTATAATTGTTGCCTATATCATCCACCCATCCCAATGACATGGATTACCTTGCACACAGTAGCAAACTGTTGGTTATTTCCTGCTCCAACTACAAGATAGCCATCCTTGGTTTTAAAAGCCTAAAAAAGAAAACCAAATACATGTGTCAATATATGTTCATATGTTGACAAGACTACAAAATTTGACTTTAACTTCTAAGACATCTTTAGCAATATTATTAATTACTTCAAAATCAACTAATTTGCATCTTTTTCCTTAGATTTGCATATTGTTTTAATTTAAGATTTTCAAAGTACTCCTTAGCCCTTCTACTAACTGTTATAGTACTGGGAAAAAATGAGTCAAAAGATAAAGAAAATGCTAGAGTTCATTATAACTAAAGACATGAAATTCTGTATTCCATTATACTAAGGTTTGATTTTGAATTTTTCAAAGTTTTGTGTTTTGTTTCTATCTTTCTTTGTAAGGTGAAGAACATTTTAGGGTAAAAAGCACTATCTTCTACAAAGTATAAGGAAAATAGATGGAGAAAAGGAAGAGGTGAAAGAAGGAAGAAGGGAGGTAAGGAAAGAGGAAGTTAGAAAGAAAGGAAAGATGAGTGAAATGTTGGAGTTATTTCTTTTTGAAGATCCCAGATGTAAACTTTTGGGTGATTTTCACTGTTTACTAGTAAAAATTGACATATTAGGATTACTCTGAACCTCATGTGCTTTGTTGCACCTGACAACATCTGCTGCATTTTGGGGACTGGTTCAGAGAGACTGCAACAGACCTATCAGTGACTGGTACCCACCCCTGAGTCCCAGCCTATTTGTAGATCTTTTCCCCACTATCTTCTCCACATATGGTCACAGTGCAATTGGAGGAACCAAACCTCACCCTCCCAGGGCCTCACCTATACTTTCCCAAGGTTAATAAGCTCTTCAAATTTCCTTTCTTTCAATGTAAAATTTGCTCAGTATCCTCACCTTCTCTTCCTTTACTCATTCCTGTCTCTGAGAAGGATGGTTCTGTCACTCCTCTGCTGATGACCTTTATGCTACCTGCACCATCCTCCAGAACCTGCTCCATCATCTCTGGTCTTTCCAACTCCACGGAATCCATCTGACTACAAGTTGCCCTAAGCCTCCACTGAAAATATTATTAACAGCAACAAAACAAAAATTCCATCAATCCTGACACTCTTCTTGAATTCAGCCATCTGGAATTCTTCTGTCTTCCTTCCATCTCCCCGTGACATTAAAGTGCCACCTACCTGCACTTGCTCACCAACACCACATGGCAATGTCTTTTGTCATGGGCTGTCATCCTATTACTATGCTGAATCTATTCATTCTTTGACTCCTCTGTATTTTTTGGTACTATTAACAGTATCGTCCTCTCCTCTGAGATCCTGTCTTATCTACAGGCTCTGTTCAGACTCATCTTCTGTGTCTCTGGCCTGTTTTCCATACACCCTGTTGCTGGTTTTCTTTTTTTTTTTTTTTTTTTTTTTTTTTTTTTTTTTTTTTTTTTTTTTTTTTTTTTTTTTTTTTTTTTTTCTTGTCAGCATTCAGCATTCCTGCAGCATCGGTCTTTGGTCTTTTCACTTCAGTGGCTTCTTATGGTAGTTAATAGCCACGTGTGGCTATTAAATTATCCACTAACATAAAGACCACATATAGTGATTCTATTTATATGAAATGTCCAAAATAGGCAAATCCATGGAGATGGAAAATGGATAGTGGTTGTCGAGGGCTGAGGAAGTTGCAGGGAAATGGGGAGTGACTGGTAATAACTATTGGGTTTCTTGTAAGGGTAATGAAAGATGCTCAAAACTTGATTGTGGTGATGATTACACAACTTTGAACACACTAAAAATCATTTAATTATCCTCTTTAAGTGGGTAAATTAGATTGCATGTGAATTATATCTCAATAAAACTATTATTTAAAAACTAACTTAATAATTCTGATTCACAGCCATGCTAGCTACATGTCAAGCATTCAATGGTCACATGTAGCTGTTGGCTACTGTATTGGATAGCACAGATATAGAACATTTCCGTCACCTCAAAAAATTCTGTGATACATTGTTGGTGAACTAGAGCTGGTAGGTTGTGATTTTTATACCTCTTTTTGTCTTCCTACTAGGCCCAACAAGATATCTGAAGGATGTTATGGAATTAATAAGTGGTTGACAAATAGTAAACAATCAATCAAATCACTACTTCCTGATAACATAATTATGGTTAAAATGGATCTCATGTTAAAAATTATAACAAGGCTCTATCCTATTCACATTCTTTCTTGATTTGGTAAGAAATGCTATTAAGAAGATATGCTAAACACCAGGTATGGTGGTGCTCACCTGTAATCCCAGTGACTCAGGAGGCTGAGGCAGGAGGATTGCAAGTTCAAGATCAGAGGTAGTCTGCATAATTTAGTGAGACCTTGTCTCAAAAAAGTAAAGAAATGGGCTGTGAATGCAGCTCAGTAGTACAGCACTTGCAAAGCACGCAAGTGTGAGACCTTGGGTTCAACCCCCAGTACTGAAACTGAAAAAAAAAAAAAAGATATCCTGTGAACAATTTTAAGCATTTTCCCTCATCCACAAATGCAAAAGCTTCTTAAACTATAGCCAGGGACTCTCAAACAGCACAGAGGGTAAGGTTCAAAGAATCTTGAGTTCAGGTGTCTAAACGAGGTACTGATCACTGTGAAGCTACACAATCTCTTTGCTTGCTTTTTTGTGGGGGATGGGTAAGATCAGAAGTGGATAAGTAAATTTTAAGTAATACACAGTGTTGCCAACTATAATGCAAAGAAAGGTTTTCAACATTTGGATCAGTAACATGTTTCAATAAGTTAATATCTTGGGGATGCTCACTTTCTTTCAATAAATGCAGATATGCCTATTTATTCCTTCAGCCTCTACATCTCATGAACATATCATTACAAGTATAAAGACTTAAAATTTTTAAGGATAGATAAATAGTTAGTGATCATGGACTAGAAAGAGAAGATTTAACAATAGCTGATCCACCAGAATATAATCTGACTAAAGAACCCCAAGTAGGGAGCAAGATACGATTATCAGTTATTTTAATAGTTTCTTATTCTCTATTATTATTTCTACAATGCTTATTTAATAAACATATTTTAAGTAAGAACTTTTTAAAAAAATACATTATCACTATAGAAAATGGGCAAGTAAAGAAAAATACAAGGAATTTACCTCTGAAAACCCTATGAATAGCAGTGAAGTGGTGTCAAATACAGTGCCAGAAAATAGCCCTCTAGGCTGGAAGGCTTTTAAGAGATGACTGGAGAAGAGTTGCCTCCTCAAAGTAGAGTTGACCTTAATGATGGGAATGAAGTAAAGCCCCTGGGACCTCCTTTTGCTGATGTGGTATGACTCAAAATGAGAATAAACACAATGGCTGCAACAATGGGCTCAAACATAAGATTGTATGCATGGCAGAGTGTTGGGTGGTGCTTCATTTTGTTATACCTAGGGTCACTATGAGTTGGATCTGACTCAACAGCCCCTAACAACATACACAATGGAGTTTTACTCAGCCATAAAGAAGAATGAAATTATGTCATTTGCAGGAAAATAGATGGAACTGGACATCCTTATGGTAAATGAAATACACTAGACTTGGAAAGTCAAATTCTCATGTTTTCTCTCATATGTGGAAGCTAAGGGAAAAATTGAAAAGAAGAAGTAGAAGGAAGACAAGGAGTGGGAAAAAGGAGGACGAAGGACTTGAAACAAAAGGAGGAAACACCAGGACTGTAAAAGGGGAATGGAAAAGAGGAAGGGAGGACAATAAAGAAAATAGAGGGGTGAACATGTTCAAGGTACGTTATATCCATATATGGAAATGTCATAATGAAATCCCTAATTTTGTACAATTAATATTTGCTAATAAAAAAGAACAAGGTCAAAATCAATCCTTTCTTCACTGGAGACCAGATTTTACTCTTCCTGAAAAAGAAATCCTTCTCCTTATGAGATGTGCTTATACAAGAGGGACAAGATTCATGGCATGGAGACCAGACAGGAACTGCAAGGTGTTTGCCACATTCTAAGCATGATAAATCTCTTCTCCTGGGGATTGAGGTTTCTCAAAATAGACAGACTATTGACAAATTGAGAGATTAGATGTCCCAATGAAACTGACAAACCTCATGAGCAAATTGTTGTTGTTGTTGTTGTTAGGTGCCGTCGAGTCGGTATCCGACTCATAGCGACCCTCTGTACAACAGAGGAAACACTATTGTCAGTGCTTCTCTGCCGTGCATGGAGTTTTCAATGGCAGATTGATTTTTGGGAGGGGGTTGCCAGGTCCTTCTCCCAAGCCTACAGCTTCTGGTGTTCCCAGGTGGTCTCCCATCCAGGTACTAACCAGGCCCGACCCTGCTTAGCTTCCGAGATCTGACGGGATCGGAAGCCACAGGGCTACAGCTGCAGGCCCCATGAGCAAATTAGAAGACATGTAAAGTAAAATGACATGGGAGTTCGGAGTATAGTCACTCTAGTTAGACCAGGAATTGCCTGCAGCTGTAGCCCTGTGGCATCTGATCCCATTAGATCTCAGAAGGTAAGCAGGATCCAGCCTGGTTAGTACTTGGATGGGAGACCACCTGGGAACACCAGATACTGCAGGCTGGGGAGACAGACCCGGCAACCCACTCCCAAAAATCAATCTGCCATTGAAAACCCTATGAATAGCAGAGAAGCACTGACAATAGTGTTTCGCCTGTCGTTTGTAGGGTCGCTATGAGTCGCCGGCATTTAACAACAACAACAGTTAGACCAGTTTCAGAAGTAAGATGTGACCATAGTTGAGAGTTGGGGGTAGATGTAAGACCCCTGTGTAAGACACAGGCATAGAGAATACTGAGCAGATGTGAAGGCAAGAAGAAAAAAAGAAAAAAGTAAAGTCAATCTAGAATTTCTCTTGGAAGTTTCTAGTCCTTCCCAGAGACTTTGCTTTCTGAGCTTCTGGTTTACCAGCCTGGTTTGATGACAGCCTAATCATGAAGCTGACCAAAAATAAAGACGTAGAAGGACTTCTAGAAGCCCCACATCAACACAGTACATCAGATAATCAAATGGAAAAGGTAAAAATCTATAACTGGACCTTCTTCTGCTATCTTCTTGTTACCATATCAGTGCACTGAAAGTTTTCTCTGGTATAAATCAAGTACACACAACACGTAGAGTTTCTACTTCAAAAACAAAAGCACAAACCCCAAGCATTCCTGGGCCTACTTACTTCTTAACAGAATTTTCTTCCACAAAAGGTAATCATTGCTAAAGGACTTCATAACCCACTGGAAAAAAACATTCCATGAAGTTTAATTCACTGCCATGAGAATATTTTCTGGAATGTCAAGCAGTTAACTTCTGGGTCTGTGCTAGTACATCATGACAAATATAGAGCACTATTTCCTACCAGTAACAGTTTAGTGTGCCTTATGGTGCTGGAGCTGGGCTGAGCCAGATGGCAATGAGGTAGACTGCTTACAAATCAAGAACAGTGTCACTAATGGGATGGAATGATGCAGCAAATGGTAAATGAGTCCAGGAGCCTCCAATATCACCTACTACCAATTTGGCTTTGCCTGCACATTTTTCACAGGGAATAAATCATTTTGGAAACTCATTGTTGAATGCAAGCCTTTGACTTGAATTATATAATTCCAGAGTATCCTCAAATGCAATGTTACATACTGATTTCCTGCCCCAGATCCAGGCTAAGATTTGCTAATGCCATGGGAAGTTTGAATGTTCACAAATATTTTTGAGGTTCTTCAAGTCAATTAAACTTTGTTTCAAATGGATCCAGGATTTTCAATCACTCAGTTTCTGACACTGGGTGTAGAGGTAATGGCAGAAGGGAAATGGGAAAATGTCTTAAATTGTTTATACTCCTCACAAATTGTAAATGGATATTATTTTTCCCATAGTCCTTTGTGAAGAAAGTCTGCTGATATTCAAGAAAATAGTCATCATGTTTTTTAAAACAGTGTAAAATGGCACATGGAAGTTTCTTTTTCCTGAGAAATATGAGCCAGAAACTGATTTTGATAATCTTGACTGATTGTATTATAATGAATCTTAAGTCAGAAAACTTTGAATAACCTACCAAAAGCAGTTAATCTTTAATAGAAAGTAACCAAAAAAATGCTGGACCAGGCTCCATACTGATTTTTCAGGAACATTCCTAGGTTAAAATTCTCTGACTGTATCACTCTTTCTTTAAGTACTTTATTATATCTCAAACATGTGACAACAATCACAGTTCCATACCAGTTATGTGCCATACATGAAAATATCATTTCTGATAATAAGCCTGAGTTTACCTCAGAACAGAACTTTAGTCAAGCTGCCACCACATTTCACTACTTTCAAGTAAAGAATCAAGCTAGAAAAACACATCAACTATGGTTTGAGAAAAAAAATCTGAAGTAGATTGTAGAGAGGATTTCCAATAAAGCTTTCGAAAAATATCTTAATTCCATCATATCTCCAGACTTATCAGTGATAAAACATGGGACATGCACAGTAACACAGGGATTGGGGGAGGCTCTGACATTAGACCTGCCCACTAGACCTGAAAAGTCACTGGGGTACAGGCCAAGAAGAGGGAAGAATTTCAGCCCTGAGTATGGAAAATTTGAGCAAGCATGGTTGAGGAAAGCAGTTATCAAAATAAAGTATGGGAGTATGGGAAGGGAATGGATGAGAAATTTGACAGATTAATTTTTCAAAGTCCTAGAGTGGGCAGTTGGCCTACAAAATGTATAGCCAGGAGCTATATAGGCCCAGCTATGATAATGAGACTTGGAAAGTTGGCTCGGAATTCCCATATAGGGAATTGTGGTCAAAGGGGCAGGAACGAGGCAGTTAACTCAAAAAGAAACTCAGAAAATATAGGCAAAACCAGAAGCCCAATCCTCTGCACAAAGGTATAAGAAGCAAGAAAAGTGACCTCTGGTGAGTGTAACTGTCTGGATAGCATGGAAGTGCAACTTCAAGTCTAATTCTAAGCCAACTGTAGTTACACAAGCATCTTGGACAATATCTGGCCAATGTTGTTTTTGTTAGGTGCCTTCACATCCGACCCAACTCATGGCAACCCTACGTATAACAGAGTGAAACACTACCATACACTATGCCATGCATACGATCTTTTTATGTTTGAGCCCACTGTTGGAGTTACTATGTTTCTTCTCATTTTGAGTCATGCCACATCAGCAAAAAGAGGCCCCAAGGGGTTTACTCCATTCCCACCATTAAATTAACTCTATTTTGAGAAAACAACTCGTCCGCGGTCATTTCCTGAGTGACTTCCAGCCTGGGGAACTCATTCTCCAGTACCATATTTAACAATGCTTCTCTGCTACTCATAGGGTTTTCAATGGCTAATTGTTTCGGGAGTAGGCTGCTAGGATCTTCTCCCAGGTCTGTCTTGGTCTGAAAGCACAGCTGAAACCTATCCACCATGGGTGGCCGTGCTGGCATCTGAAATACTGATTGCACAGCTTTCAGCATCACTGCAGCACACAAGCCCCCACAATACAATAAGCTAAGAGACACTTGGGGGATCTGAAAAATAATAAGAGTTGGGCCTTGCTACCCAACAGGAGCAGGTGAACTGTAGTCCTGAAGAATAACCAACATCTAAATTAAACCAAGGGCTGGGATTTAGCTCAGTGGGTAGAGCGCTGCGCTACAGTCTCTGAGGCCCCAAGTTCAATTCCCAGCACTGCAAAAATGGGAGAAGGGCCTGGCAATCCACTCCCAAGGCAATCCCAAAGCACTCAGCCATTGAAAACCCTATGAGGGTCTCTATGAGTTGGATACGGACTCGACGGCACCTAACAACAACAACAACAAATTAAACCAACTCTGGTTTCAGAAAAGCTCAGAGGGGGCTCATTCTGAGAGATCTGTAGACACTTCCAGCTGAAGAAAGTGATGGACAAGGAAGAAGGCTGTAGTTTCTGGCAGGACCTTGATGAGACCAATATATTCCAGGGTCTGGACTTGTTTTTTAAAACATTCATTCCTTGACTTGGGTGGTCAGATCTGGGAGCCTAACTCAGGCCACTTAATATTCATGTGAGGTGAAGGCACATACCAGAAGAGTGGATCACTAAGATCTATATTATAAGGGACAAGAGTTAAACACTGTATGATTGATGAATTCTCTCCCTGGGAAATTAACACTCAGAAGCAAAATGACCAGAGAGGTGAGCATGGCTTAATTACTTCCTTTCTCAAGTCCTTGTGAATCTTGATAATGAGTTAAGCCTGAATTTGGTAATGAAAAGATAAGTAGAAATCCAAGCACTGTGGCACATGCCTGTAATCCCTCCTACTCAGGAAGCTAAGGCAGGATGATAGTGAGTTCAAGGACAGAAACAGCTTACACAATTTAGCAAGATCTTGTCTCAAAATAAAAAATAAAAAGGAGACTGAAGGTATAACTCAGCGGTAAACACCTTACCACAGGTGATGCCATGTGTTCAACCTCCAGTACTGAACGGAAAGGAAGGAAGGAAGGAAGGAAGGAAGGAAGGAAGGAAGGAAGGACAGTAGAAAATCAGGCTAAGGCTTGTACAACAGAAGGACCCATACTCAATTGTTATGCAATTAAGGTCTCAAAATGTACCTCAGCCATTTCCAGTCTGTCATGGTTTAAATACAAAGTGTCCCTCTAAGGTCATGTGCTTTAAAGTTTAGTCCTCAGCTGATGGCACTGCTTGTGGAGGTCATGGATCTTAGGACACAGGTCTAAGATTTGAAGAAATTAGGTCACTGGGGACAAGTTGGAGGCTTTACCCCAGAACCACAGCCCAGCTGTCCCTCTGCTTTCTACTCACAAAGATGTGAGGTTGTCTCCCATCGACCCTGCCCCAGTTCTAGTTAGCAATGTTCATCTGCGTTGTTGTGGTTGTTGTTGTTGTTGTTGTCATGTTCCATAGAGTCAGATCTGACTAATAACAACCCTATGTACAACAGAACAACACACTACCTGACAAAGAGCCATGCTCAAGAGCTTTTTTATGTTTAAGCCCATTGTTGCAGCCACTGTGTCAGTCTTTCTAGTTGAGGTATACCTTTTTTTTATTAACATGCCACTCTCCCAAACATGATATACTTCTCCAGGGACTGGTCTTTCCCGGTATGTCCAAAATACATAAGATGCAGTCTAGTCATGCAGTCTAGTCATCCTTGCTTCCAAGGAGCACACTGGTTGCACTTTTCTAGGATGGATCTCTTGGTTCTTTTGGAAGTCCATGGTATATTCAATATTCATCTTCAGCACCATAATTCAAAAGCATCAGTTCTTCCCCTGTCTCCTTTATGCAATATCCAGCTTTCACAAGCATATGATACAACTGAAAATATCATGGCATGAGTCACATGTACTTTTGTCTTCAACATGACATCATTACTCTTCAATGTTTTAAAGAGGTTTTTTGCAACAGTTTTTCCCAATGCAATGTGTCTTTTGATTTCTTGACTGTTGCTTCCATAGGTGTTGATTGTAGAAACAAGTAAAGCAAAATTTTGGACAACCTCAATCTTTTCTCCACTTATGAAGTTGCCTCCTTACTCAGTTGTATGGGCTTTTGTTTTCTTGATGTTGAAGTGCAATCAATACTGAAGGCTGTGTTCTTTGATCTTCCTCAGCAAATATTTCAAGACCTCTTCACTTTCAGCAAGCAAATTTATGTCATCTGCATGACACAGGTTGTTAATGAGTCTTCTTCAAATACTTATGCCATGTTTTTCTTCATAAAGTCTACCTTCTCAGGTTATTTTCTCAGCATAGAAATTGAAGAAGTACGGTGAAAGGGTACAGCCCTGTCACACTCCTTTCCTGACTTCAAACCAAGCAGTTTCCTTGCTCTGTTTCAATGACTGCCCCCTGGTCCATATACAGACTCGTCATGAGTAAAATTAAGTGTTCTAGTATTCCCATTCTTTGCAATGTTATCCATAACCTGTTGTGATGTACACAGTCAAATACCTTTGCATTGTCAGTAAAAACATAGGCAGTCATCTTCCTGGTATTCTCTGCTTTAGGCCAAAATCCATCTGACATCAACACATTCTTCTAAATCCAGCTTGATATTCAGTCAGTTATGTCTCAATATATTGCTGCAGTCACTTTTGAATGATCATCTTCCAATAAATCTTTCCCCTAGAGGTTAGTTTCAACTGGTTTTTCTGCCACAGTGATGTCAACTGACTAACATAGAAAACTGGTACTAGAGAGTGGAATCAATGCAGAAACCTAACCATGTCCTTCTTAGGCCATCTTTGGAATTTGTTTGTAGGAGGAATTCTGAAGAGTTTGGAGATGCAAGTGAGAGAAGCCTGGAGGGCTTGAGAGGCAGTTCTGGTGAGTGTAAGGAAGACTAGAATGCTGTTGCCACTGCCAATAGAAATGCAGGTAGGGTTCACAAAGTTTTAGGGGAAAATGAAGATTCTACTGGATATTGAGCTAGAGGTGATCCATGTAATATTCTAGTAAAAAGATTGTCTGCCTTTTGCCCACACCCTAAAGACATGAGTGAGGCTGAATTTAAGAGTCATGAACTAGTTAACTTGGCAGAAGAAATATCATGGAGACAGCAGGATACAGGCAGTGTGGCATGGTTGTTGTTTGCTGCTTTTAGCCATATATATATAATGATAATACAGAGTAAAAATCCCAGAAAAAAAGATCTGAAAATGTGCCATGAAAAGAGGGAAAAAAACTATGACTTGTATAAGGTTATTGCAGACAGGGCTGGTTCAGACCAGGAGGTAAGAGAACAATAAATATGGCCTGGAGGCTCAGAAAGACTCAGACAAACCCATACCATCTAAAACTTCAGAATAAAAGACTAAAATCCTATTTGAAAAGGGAATGTCTGAGAAGCTATCTCCCAGACACACTCCTGAAAAGAGGCTACCCACCAACGAAAATGATTTCTTGGCCTGGACATACAGAAGCTACTATTTCAGCCATGGTCCCTAAGTGCCCAACTACCTCTCAAGCTAGCAGCACCTCTTGGCATTGTCCACATAGTACTGATTTTGCAGGTATGTATAATATGAGAATTAAGGAATTATAAAGGATATCACCAAGGTTCCAGAAGGTAGCCTGTGAGACCAAGCACCATGTACCAGGATTGGGTGCCATACAGAAAGCCCCTGAATGGTTATGCATGAAGCTCAGGTGCAGTGGAGACCCCAGGACGCTTGAGATGCCAGCAACATGAAGCATATGCTGAGGGAGGCTGCTAGGAAAGTTCCATGGCCACCTCATAATACACAATACATCCAGTCCAACTTCAACAGTCCCAAAGTCTTAATACTGTGTTCAAAAGCCATTTTTAAAATACACACTATAAACTTTTAATATGCTGGTGAATTTGTGAATCTCCAAAAAAGAACTATAATTATAAAAGGGTATTTCTCAAATTAGTTTAATAATTAAATCCTTTTAAATCATAACAAATTAATTTCTCTCAGAAGAACACTTCACAGAACCTATCAAATCCATACAGGAGCAAGGACCCTGTGATAGCCAGAAGAGTCTATAAGATATGATCTTTCATTTTCTCCAATGTTAGTTTTACAATTAACTGAGTTATTATGTTTGATTTAATATTATCCCCTCAAAAAGATGACCATTTTTGCAATTTTATACAATTCTGTAAATAAAGCCTTGGGATAAATGTCAAAAGAAAAATGCTGCAACTTCTTTTACCTTAATACATCCATACAGCACAGTTTTCTTAAATATTACTATTTTTTAAATTATTCAAATATTTTTTCTTAAATGACCATGAAATCTTGTGAGTCAAGTGTTACAAACACAGAATTCCATTTGCAAGAACCAAATACTTTATGTTCTTTAGAAACTTCTCTCCACATGTTGCTGATCAAATATTTAGATATAGGAATGTGATTCATTCATAAGTTACTGGCTAATGTGCATGAGTCCCTGGGTTTGATCTTAGCACCACAAAAAATAGATATAAATTACTAACCATGTAAATTATTTTGCTTCTCAGATATTTTGTTGTTGTTGTTAGGTGCCGTCGAGTCGGTATCCGACTCATAGTGACCCTCATAGGGTTTTCAATGGCTGAGTGCTTCAGGATTGCCTTGGGAATGGATTGCCAGGCCCTTCTCCCATTTTTGCGGTGCTGAGAATTGAACTCAGTTCCTCAGAGACTGCAGTGCAGCCCTCTACCCACTGAGCTAAATCTCAGATATTGTTGTTAGGTGCCGTTGAGTCGTGTCCGACTCATAGCGACCCTCATAGGGTTTTCAATGGCAGATTGTTTTCAAGATTGCCTTGGGAGTGGGTTGCCACGTCCTTCTCCCATTTTTGCGGTGCTGGGAATCGAACTCGGGACCTCAGTGACTGCAGAGCCATGCTCTACCAACTGAGCTAAATCCCAGCCCTTCTCAGATATTAGTTCTCCTTTATTTCCATTTCCCTGTCATCCATCTACTTTTTCCTACTTATAATATGACTTCTGTCCTGAAACTTCATCAAAAGTACTCTCAAATGGCATCTTAACCACATATAAATTTTTCTCATCTTTCTTGATCATGTCCTCTAATCACTCCTCTCTCTATTCTTTCTGGGAAGAAACCTCACAAACAGGTTCTCGTCCAAATAGAATTTCTTCCTCCGCTGTGGAATTTCTTGAGCTTTTCTTTTCAGGCAATCTCTTTTTCTTCTTCTTGTCCTTTGGCTCTGCAACCTCATTCACTCCTTCAGGTCTAACCATGACTCCTATATGAATTCTCTCAGTAAAAATGACCCTCCTACAATTTCTCATACTACATTCCCCAAAGTCATCAGTCAAAACTGAACTCACTAACTACCATCTCAACCAGGACTGGGACAAGGTGGAAACTTCACTGGAAGAACATCCTGATACACTGGGACACATGAAGGGCTGTTTGATGAGTGAAAGTGTAAATGAGAAACATTCACTAATGATAAGGAGAGGAACTCCCTTGGACAATCCTAATCATGGCCTCCCTTTTAAAATGTTCTTATTTATTTAGATACCACAAGTCAACAAATTAACATGAGTCCACCCCAGAAACACGCAAATCCTATATAGGCCATTATATTATTGGCCTATATTGAGGGGCATATGCACTGATAACATCCAACTGTCCATGAGCTGACAATCCAAAATTTTAAAATGTACAAGTAAATATACTGCCATGGGAAAGAGTAGGCAGAAAAAATAAGGAGTGAAATGTGAATCATGAGATCTGCAAATACAACAGAATATAAAATACATATGGATGAAATGATTTTTAAAACTGAAGGATAGCTAAATATATGAGAAAAGAATAATGACTCTCAAAAAGAGAATCAGCTATATTTTTTGAAAGAACTATAAAATTTTTTAAATTAATTAAAGTTTAAAACTCAAATAGAAGATGACAGAATATATTAGACAGCTGGAAGGAGAGTTAAAAATTAAAAATTTTAAAAATTAACCAGAATTTAGCAAAGAGGTGAAAAACTCAAAAATATAAAAGTCAGATTAAGAGATATGGAAGATAAAAATAAAATATTCAATTGAAGTTTCAAATGGAGAGAAAAGGGGAAATCCAACATATTTTTTAAATGTGATGCTTGACAAATAAACAGAATCTTTCAATTCTGTGAACCCAGTATATCAAAAATATGGTAAATAAAAAGAAAAGGATAAGTAGATAAATTGGACTAAAGCTGGATACCAAAAAACAAAAGATGTTAAAGACAGCCAAATAGAAAAGAAAAATTGCTTGTGAAGAATATCAATTAGTCTGATAGGAGAAATTTCAGTAGAGTTACATATTCCAGGTGATAATGTTAAGTTTAAAAAAATTTTCAACAAATAATCTTAGGCCTAATTAAAAGTATTCTCTAACAATGACTTTGAAAGAAAGTCATTTTTTGATTAATGAAATCTGAAAGATCTTATTCCCAGACCTCTGTCAAAGCAATTTCTAAACAATGTACCATATATTCCACATTCAATTACAAGTCCAATCTGCATGCAATTCTACATGCATCTGATTTTGTAGACATCTAAAACTGTTGAGAGGGTGTGGACTAGATTCAAGAATATATACTAATTTACAAAGGAGGAAATTGAACCTGGGAGGACTGAGGTGGAAAAGAGAATGGTGAGAATATGAAATAAATATTGAATGTATATATCAATATATATATCAATATATATCAATATATATATAAAATATTGAATATATATATTGAATAAATATATCTAAGAAAATATTGATGTAGATGTATGAAATAATGACTGTGAGAATCAATGGCTATGAAGTGCTAAGATCTGTCTTTAAGAGATCATCTAATACAGGTTGATATTAGCAAGATAGTGGCAAATGAAACCCCATACCCTCCTCTCAACAAAGATAACAATTCAGCAATACCTAGACCAATTCTCCTTGTGAGGAATCCATAAAATAGTAAAGAGGCTCATGAGCTGCAAACAAGCACAAAAATAGTCACATTGAAGTCTGTGAGAAAACCTGTGGCACTCATTCGCCATAGTTCCTTCCCCTATTTCATCACAGAATAACTGAAAGAAATCTCCAAGCTCCCAACTTCTCTCTTAAGAGGGAAAAAGAGAATGAAATACACATCCAATTTTGCTAGCTTTTCAGGAAGCTGTCTGAGGGACTAATCTGTTTTGCCTGAATCTAAATGCTAAGTGCTTAGCCAGAAAGGCTAAGTGCTACTGAGAACAAATGTGAAGGTGTGAACTGGTGTGCAGCCACTCACCACAGTTCCTTCTCCTAGCTCAGTGCAGAATAAGTGTGAGAAAACCCTCACTGCTCAGCTTCTATTTGGAGAGCCAGATGGAGCGTGTGTGCAATATAACAGCTTTTCAAGGGGCTTCCTGAGGACTAGTGTCTGTCCCACTCATCTTTGAGCACTGGTCAGATATGGCATAGTGTAGAAGCTCAGGGGACACTAATAATAAAAAAGGGAAAAAAAGCAGCACAAGGAAAGTGGCACATCATGTACAAGGGAGATTCCATAAGAGTTTCAGTGGGCTTTTCAGGAGAGATGATACAGACCAAAAGGAAATGATATAATATGTTCAAAGTGTCAAAAGAAAAAAATGAAAACCAAGAACACTGTATCCAGTAAGAACATCCTGCAAAAATGAAAAGAGATATAGAAGTAAAATTTCAGAACATAATAAAGCCCATTTGTGAAAAAAAAAAAAAAAACACAACTACTAGCATTATAATCAATGAGAAAAAAATGCAAGCTTTTCCATAAAGATCCAGTGCCAGGCACAGACAACCACTCTTACCAATTTTATTCAACACAGTACTGGACATACCAGTAAAAGCAATCAGATAAAAAAAAAAGAAAAAAAGGTATTCAAGTGGGAAAGAAGTAAAATGATCCCTATTTGAAAATGACAAAATCCTATATGTAAAAAAACTCCAAAATTTCTATTTAAAAAAGACCTGTTAAAACTAATAAATAAATTTAGTGAAGCTTCAGAATGCAAAATAAGTACAAAATAAATACCATTTTTATACATAATGACATCAAAAAATAAATCAAGAAAGTAATCCCTTTTACAATAACATCAAAAACAATCTAGGAATAAATTTCATCAAGCAGGTAAAAAACTATATAATGAAAAGTATAAAAAACTGGGGGAAAATAAATTTAAGAAGATACAGATAAATGAAATATTATCCTGTATCCATAGATCAGAAGAATTAACATTGCTAAAATGTCCACACTACCCAAAGTAGTATACAAATTCCATGTAGTCCTTATCAAAATTCCAATGGTATTCCCCACATACATAAAAAAAAATCCTAAAATATATATAGAAACTCAAAAGACCCCCCAAATAGCTAAAACAACTCTGAGAATTAAAAACAAAGTTAGAGGCATCATATTTCTCAATTTAAAATTATATTACACATCTATAGTAATCAAAAAAGTATAGCACTGGCATTAAAATGCATACATGTATCAGTGGAACAAAATAGAAAGCCCATAAATAAACCCAAGCATACATTATCAGCTAATTTTTGGCAGGACACAGCAGCTGGAAACTGAAACATATCACTGCGAAAGCCAATGAAACACAAAAGAAAGTAACAAGAGAAGAAAAGGGGATAAAGTACACTGATCAGACAGAAAGCAACCAATGGCAATAACAAGTCCTGCCCTACTAGTAATAATTTTAAATGTCAATGAGCTAAGCTCCCCTCTTCAAAAGACAAAGAGTGGATGAATGGAGGTTTTTTTAGTCCAATTATATGCTGCCCACAAGGGACTGGCTTTACATTTAGAACACATAGGTTGCAAGTGAAGGGATGAAAAAGGTATTTCATGAAAATGGTAGTAATTAAAGAAAGCAAGAGCAGCTATTCTTATACCAGACAAAAGAGAATGTAAGTAAGAAACTGTCACAGGAAATAAAGAAGGACATTACATAATGGCAAAAACATCCATTTTCTAAGACTGTAAAACAATCACAACTATATATGCATCCAACATCAGAGTACCCAAATATATGAAGCAAGCACTGACAGAACTGAAAGGAGAAACAGCAATACAGCAACAGTTGGAGATTCTAATATCCTACTTTCAATCATAGATAAAATGTTCTGACAGATAATTAATAAGAAAACATAGGACTTGTACTTCATACTAAATCAACCAAACAGACATATTCAGAACATTCTTTCCAATAGCAGCAGAACACTTATTCTTCTCTGGTGCCCCTGGAATATGCTCCAATATTCATCACAAATTAGCTCATTTTAAAAAGTCTTAAGAAAATGGAAATCATATCTACTAAATATCTTTAAAATCAAAATGGAATGAAACTAGAAATAAATGCCAGAAGAAAAACTGGAAAACTCATAAATATGTTGAAATTAAATAGCATTATCCCAACACATAAATGTGTTTAAAAAATCAAAAGGTAGAGACTATCTTGAGAAACAAAAACAAAAGGACAGAATAGCAAAACTTCTAAGATGCAATAAAAGCAGCACTGAAGATGAAGTTTATATCATTAAACATCTACATTTAAAAAGATGAAAGATCACAAATAAATATCCTAATCTTATATGTCACAGAACTAGGAAAAAAGAACAAACTATACCCAAAGTTAACACAAAGAGGAAAACAATAAAAACAGAGCAGAGACCAATGAAATATAAAAAAATTTTTAAAATACATAACTAAGATTCAGTTTTTGAAAAGATAAAACTGATAAATCATTAGTTACACTAACCAAGGGAAAAAGAAGAATCAGATAATTAAAACAAAATATAGAAGAGATATTAAAATTGATGCTACAGAAATAAAAAGGATTATCAGAGATTACAGTGAAACAGTATATGTTAACAAATTGAGTTGCCTAGGAGAAATTGATAAATTCCTAGAAACATACAGTCATACTGAATCATGAAGAGATTTAAGCTGTAATCTTTGAAAAATCTACCAGTAAAGAAAAGCCTAAGACCAGATGACTTCACTGATGTGTCCCACCAAACATTTAAAGAAGAATTAACACCAGTCCTCTTCGGACTCTTCCTAAAAATGAAGAGGAGGAATCACTATTAAACTCATTGTATGATAACAGCATTACCCTAGTACTAAAGCCAGAAAAAGGCTATAAGAAAATAAAACTGCTGGCCAATATGCCTGCTGAACATAAATGCAAACATTCTCAATAAAATATTAGCAATCCAAATTCAATAGCACATTCAAAGGATCAGGCACCAGGACAGTTGGATTTATACCAGGAATGAAAGGATGGTTGAACACGAAAATCAATGTGATAAATACCAGACTGACAGAATTGAAGGATAAAAATCACATGACCATCTCAATAGATGTGGAAAAATCATTTGATAAAATTTGACACCCTTCTTTATGAAAACTCTCAACAATCTAGGAGTTGAAGGAAATTGCCTAAACATAATAAAAGTCCATATGCAAAAAGCCCACAACTAACATCCTACTTAACAGTGAAAAACCTTTCTAAGACCAGGAAAAGTCAAAGGTGGCTACTCTTACCACTCCTATCCAACACAGTACCAGGAGACTTAGCCAAAGCAATTAGGTGAGAAAAAGAAACAAAGGCCTCTAAATTGGAAGCGAAGAAATAAAATTATCTTTCTGCACTGATGACATGGTCCTACATATAGAAAACTCTAAAGATTCCACACAAAAATACAGTAAGAACTAATTTTTAAATTTTGGAAAATTTTCAGGCATTCAAAATGAGTTATATTTCGATATACTCACAGTGAACTATCTGAAAAAGACAAAAACAATCTAAATTTACAATAGCAGTAAAAGGATAAAATAGGAATAAATTTAACCAAGGAGGCAAAAATCTTGCACAGTGGAATTAAGGAAAACATAAATAAATGGAGATATCCCATGATCAGGGATAAGAATACTCAACATTGTTAAAACATCCATACTACCCAAAGTGATCTGGATTCAATTTCATCCCTATCAAAACTCCACTGATATTTTTTGAAGAATAGGAAAATAATCTTAACACACATGTGCTTCCACAAAAAGCTACAAATAGCTAAAGCAATTGAGAAAGAATAAAGCTAGCAGCCTCATATTCCTGGTTCTAAAACCTATTACAGGCCTTGGAGGATAGCTCAGTAGTAGAGTGCTTGTGTAGCATGTACAAGTATGTAGGTTCAATTCCCAACAATGAATACACACACACACACACACAAATAGGACATAGTAATTAAAACAGTGTGGAAGCCAGATTGGTGGTTCATGCCTGCAATCCTACCAACTTGGAAGGTGGAGGCAGGGGGATCACAGGTTCAAGGCCAGAAGAAGCCTGCATCATATAGCGAGACACTATCTCAAGATAAAAATATAAAAAACAGACTGGGAATGCAGCCTGGTGGTAGAGCACTTGAAAAGTACGTGTGAGGCCTTAGGTTCAACCCTTAAGTACCCCATACACACACACACACACACACACACACACACACACACACACACACACACAAAGTATGGTATTGGCAAAAAACAAAAAAAGCACATATATAGGCCAACAGAACAAAATAAGGAGGTCAAAAAATAACTCCCATTTATTTGTTCTAATGATCAACAAAGGTACCAACACTACACAATGGAGAAAAGATAGTCTCTTCAACAAATGGTGTTGTGGAACTGTACATCTTACATGCATTAGAATGAAAGTTTACCATACATAAAAATTAGCTCAAAATAGATTAAAGACATAAATGTAAGGCCTAAAGCTATAAAACTTTTAAAGGAAAATACAGTGGAAAACCTTCACAACATTAGGATTAGTGATGATTTCTTGGCTATACTACTAAAAGTGCAAGTAACAAAAGCAAAAATAGACAAGAGGGACTACACCAATCCAAAAAGTCTTTGTGCAACATAGGAACCACCTTAGTAAAAAAAAAAATCAACTTACAGAATGGAAGAAAGTATTTGCAAACTATATATCTGATAAGGTGTTAATATCCAAAATAGAAACTTCTATAACTCAATGTCACAAAACAACCTGATTTTAAAAGTGGGCACAGAGCTTGTATAAACATTTTTACAAAGAGAACAAACAAATGGCCAACAAGTATATGAAAAGATGTTCAACATTATTACTCATTAAGGAAATGCAAATCAAAATCACAATGAAATATTGGGAGTGGGTAGCAGGAAGAAGAAAACATGTATTAGTGGAGACATGGGAATCCTCTGTGAACTGCTAAGTGATCATGCAAAATAGTGTGCCTACTAAAAATGATAATATGGAGTTTCCTCAAAAAATTTAAGTTTTAATTTTTATTTAATAAATATTTTTAATATGACACATCACTCCCATTTCTGGAGATTTATTTTAAGAAATTGAAAACAGAATCTCTGAGGTATTTCTACTCCAATATTCATTGCAACATTTTTCACAATAGCCAAGAGGTAGAAACAACTTGTTGTTGTTAGGTGCTGTCAAATTGACTCTGACTCTTAGCAACCCTACGTAAAACAGAGTGAAACACTCCCTGACACTGTGGCAGCCACATGATCTTTTATATATTTAAGCCCACTGCTGCAGCCACTGTGCCAATTCATCTAGTTGAGGGTCTTCCTTTTCTTCATTGACCTGCCAGTTACCCAAACATGATGTCCTTCTCCAGGGATTGGTCCCTCCTGACAAATGTTCAAAAAACATAAGTTGCAATCTAGTCATCCTTGCTTCCAAGGAACATTCTGGTTGCCCTTCATCTAGGATAAATCTGTTGCTTCTTTTTTCAGCCTATGGTATGTCCAATATTCATCTCAAGCACCACTATTCAAAAGCATCAATTCTCCTTCTGTCTCCCTTACTCATTTT
>VMDO01004231.1:98346-128720 GCA_007922755.1 Pedetes capensis
CTTTTTTTTTTTTTTTTTTTTTTTTACTTTTTGAGTCAGGGTCTCACTAAATTACACAGACTGCCTCTGGTCTCGAACTTGGAATCCTCCAGCCTCTGCCTCCCAAGTCACTGGGATTATAGCATCTTTTGATTTATTGTCTGTTGCTTCCATGGATGTTGACTATAAAACCAAGTAAAGCAAAATCTTGGACAACCTCCGTATTTTCTCAATTTATCATGAATTTGTTTATTTACCCAGTTGTAAGGATTTTTGTTTTGTTGATGTGGAGGTGCAATCCATACTGAAGGCTGTGTTATTTGATCTTCATCAGTAAATGTTTCAAATCTTCTTTACTTTCAGCAAGCAAAACTCAAATATCCACAAATGGATGAATGGAATATTATTCATTAAAATAAAAGGAAAATATCTTCATTACAACATGAATAAACCTTGAAGACATTGTGCTAAGTGAAATAAGCCAGTCACAGAAGGACAAATACTGTACATTTCCACTTATATGAGGTATCTAACATAGTCATACTCATATGTATTTGCTACTTTTGTCACTATGACCAAAATCCCTGACAGATTTACTTTGGCTCATGGTTTCAGAGGATTCAGTTCATAGTTGGTTGTTCCCACATACTTGAGCATAACATCATGGCTATGGGTGTGTACCAGAGGACAGCAGGTTACATCATGGCAGGTCAGGCAGAAGAGAGAACAGGACAAGAGGATCCAGGTATAATATTCCCCAATGTTCTGCCCCCAATGGCCTACTTTCTCCAGCCAAGTTCCACCTCCCAAAGTTTCTACAACTTTCCAAAATAGCATCACCAGCAAGGGACCAAGCATTCTCAACATGAGCCTATGGGAGATATTTCATATTCAAACCATAATATCATGTTGTTGTTGCTGCTGCTGCTGCTGCTGCTGCTGCTACTGCTGCTGCTGCTGCTGTTGCTACTGTTGTTGTTAAGTGTCATAGAGTCAGGTTCAACTCATATGTACAACAGACCCTATGTACAACAGAACAAAACACTACCCAACACTGGGCCATACCTAGCACTATTGTCAATACTTCTTCCCTATTCATAAGGTTTTCGATGATTGATTGTTTTCAGGAGTGGGCTGCTGGATCCTTCTCCCAAGTCTACTGCATTTGGTGTTCCCAGAACTTCCATCCAAGTACTAACCAGGTTCAACCCTGCTTAGCTTACAAGATCTGATGGGATCAGACACCACAGTGGTACAGATGTAGGCTCAACAGTTTTAGAGGCCTACAAAAACCAAATTAGCATCATTTGCAGATTAGAATCTTGATGGAGAGATCAACTTGCTCACCCAGTGACCACAGTTAACCTAATCTGTGTGAGTCTAATCAGCACCTGACTTTGTAACCTTCTAAAACTATTGAAAGGGTGCAGATTTAGATTCAAGAATATATAGTAATTAACAGTACTTAACAACACATAAATTTGTTGAGAGGGTAGATATCATGTTACATGTTTTTTTTTTCTTTTACCACAATAAAAAGAGAAAAAAAAGAGGAAACTGGGTGCCAAGAATATAGCTAATTAGCTGACATCCTCCAGGAGCTGCATCTTGGGGTAGGGCAGTGGGGGGATTAATGCAGCACTCACGTGTTCTTGGTGGTCCTAGCTACTGAGTCAGCATAGCTCTGGAAGTAGCCAGACCATTCCTGCCCACCACAGGATACTTCCAAAGGCAATCTTTGCTTTAGCGGTCCCCTGAGAGTGACCAAGGTTTTCTCAAAGCTGCACTGTGAGCTCACTCTTTGCTTCCTTCCTTCCCCTCTGTTCTCAGCTATCATAGTCTGTATTTCAGTGTGAAGACTCTCTGTGCCCATTGCTGCTCTGCTGGTGTTCTCCCATTGAACCTCTTACTCCTTGAATCTGGCCATGGCATCTGCTTGTCAGAGATCCCCAACTGCCAGAATGACTGATTATGGGGATAAAGTTAAAACAAGGGGGAACTAAAGGCAGGAGGACAACACTATGTAAATAGAGGGATAAGTACAGTTAAGACATTGCTCCGATTATTTAAGGGGAAAGTGAAAACATTAACAGGTAAGTTTTCTAAAGTAACCCCTGAAAGATAAATATAGAAACAGTGTATACAACATTGATATTAGTTAAGAGGAAAATGGTATTTTTGAATTTGAAGTCAGAGCTCAATTTGAATCTCAATTCTACCACCAATTTAGCACCATGACCCTGGACAAATTGCAGACCTTCAGTTACTTCTTCTGTAAAATAAAAATAATCATCACTTTGTAAAATGGCATCATCACTTGTTATCCATAAAATAAACATAAATGGCTGAATTAGGCATTTGAAGCTCCCCACAGTTTAATCCCAGCTAGCCTGTCTGATCTCATGGCTCACAATTCTTTGACATATGTTTCAATTAGAATTTGAAATGTGCCACTCTTGGTAGAAAAGATATACCTTCTTACTTTGATATCTTCTGCTCATACTTTAGCTTCCACAATTTCCATAAACCCTCACTGATCATAAATCCAGGGATTCTCTAAGGTTATAAAACCTTATGGGCCTGAGATCCAATTCCAGAATTCCCACAATGTGGCTGTCTTCCAAATGTAGAAAAACACCTTCAGCAATGCAGAAGCCAATACCATCCAAAATAACCAAACTCTCAAACAGCTATTTCTGCATATCAAAAGATATATCTTATTTTTAATATAAATCAGTCTGGGTATAGTTGGCTCTTACTTGAAATGGTCTTTAATCACTTGATGTCATATAGAAAAAGGCATCTTTCCAAACAATTCCAGGATGGAAGTCCCTGGTAATCTGTCTAGTCAGGATAGGGTCACTTACACTTATTGTAGAGATATGTCCAGGTCTCTTGCATATGCCATAAAACATAATAGGATATGTGCTGCAATCCCTAAGAGTACCACATGCCCATCTTATGTGTCAGTTCATGGAATTAATTTCTGCCTCAGTTTCTTTACTAAGTACTCTTGTTACCTGTTCAGGCCAGAATGTTATCCTAAACTGTGGATGACTTAGTTAGGGCTCTCAAAACCCAGTAAGTTCTCTCAGTTCTTTCTGAAGGGAAGAGACCAAGATTCTGCCGCTAACTTACTATATGACCTTGGGCAAATCACTTAAACCTGTCGGGTCACAATTTCCTCATGTATAAATTTCGGGCATTAGACAACTCCCTTTCAGTTATAAAATTCTGTGATTTTAAGATCAAACATGAAATCCAGATAGGAGGATGGTAATAAAACAGTTAAAAAAGAAAGAAAATGGCCTAGTCTAGATCTTTCTTATTTAATTATGAGAGTTTGGGGCTATTTTATACATGTTTACATATACT
Organism: Pedetes capensis; assembly: GCA_007922755.1. Taxonomy (NCBI): domain Eukaryota; kingdom Metazoa; phylum Chordata; class Mammalia; order Rodentia; family Pedetidae; genus Pedetes; species Pedetes capensis. The sequence goes on from VMDO01004231.1 coordinate 101,701, forward strand.
TAGAGACATTTAAAATGAGGACCTTTTACAAGGTAAGAAACAAGAAAGCCCTCACACACATGATATTTAAAATATGGCTCCACAGTTCACAACACCTTCATCATGTATAAATAGAACATAGCATTTACAGCCACTTACACTGTAATATATTTCTTTTGGCTGAGAGGTAATGTTCAACTACATCAGTCTCTGAGAACACGGACTTTTTTTTTATGTTGTTGAATAAAGTAATGCTATTTTATAAAGCTATAGAGTCCTTGGGCACTCAATCTAATCATTATTGTGCTTTTTAAAAAATAATTACAATGACTCTCATTCACTGAACACATACTATTGGGTCTGACTCCATGCTTGGAAATTTACATACTTAATCTCATTCTTCTAAAACGTCTACAAAATATGTGTAATTTTCCCTCTTTACTCATAAGAAAATCAGTCCTCAGAGAGTACACTCACTTAGCTGAACAACTGTTAAATAAAAAAACAAGACAAGAAGCCTGTAAAACTCCACTCTGCCCTGCTGCCCTGAAACAACTTAGAATAAATCCACTCACTGTTTGAATAATAATGCTCATGAAATGTACTGACTCCCTATTATGCAATAATTCTTATAAGCCTCTCAGCAGCCTTATCAACTAGACACTATTATTATCTCCATTTTATAGATATGAAAACTAAAGCATATAGAAGTAACATGCCCAGAGTTATACAATAAAAAAGATCCATACTCACAAATCCCTCCCTGCAGACCACCTAAAATCAGGTAGAAGTTTGAGATCTAGAAGACAAATACTCATCTCTGCTCAAGTTTCACAAATTGACATCTAGGATGAACCAGTTGATAAAACAAGGCTTATAGAGTTTCACATGAATCACAAAATTCTTCCAATTCTAGTACTTTCCCAAGACCTATGCACATTTCAAGTATGTATGAAAAAGTATTACCTCCCAAGGTTACACATGTTCTAGTACTGCTGTCCCATCTCAGCTGCTTCAGTCCCCCCACTTTGGTAAACTAGTAAAGCCAATAATGAAGATAGTAATATCAATAGTTAATAGTTATGATAAATCTCTCAGATGATTTACCCAGACTCTACTGTTTCAACTGCTTGATAGCATCCCACCATGGCAGAACATGATTTGTAATGTAAATGTCAAAAAATAATTTATGAGGGAAAAATGTGATAGGCTGACAAATTTGAGATGCTAAAACTTGTTTTTCATATTGCAAATGATTATATGCAGTCTGTTACCAGCCTAAAGAGAGACATATAACAAATATATTTTGTCAAAAGAAATTAGAGAAATTTGAAAATGGGGAGCAAAATAATATATGACCAGTTGTAAAATGTGTTTTAAATATCACAAAGTTCATGATAAACCTTAATTCCAAATAGATCCCTTGATGTTGTAAACATACACTGTGTTCAAGTGTTTAAAAATTTATACACAGAATCAAATTCTCCATTGCAACATTAATTTTCCATTACCTTTTCAATAGTATCCTATGAAAACATACACCTCTAGAAGATGGATACTTTATGATAGCAACACATTGGAGCCAGTGTAATGAGGCTTATGTCAATGTTTCCATTTAAGTTACTTTTTTCAGCAGGTTAATGACTGGACCATAAAAATGCGATTAAGGGAAATCTGGCAAGTGTGTTCTTAGTAAGTAACATTTTAAAAAACTGAAAAGAAACTAAAAAGGAATGGCTGACCATTTGGAAGATTTTTCAAAATTATATTTAGGAATATTTACTATAACAAAAAGCTATATAAAAGCTTTTGGCAACTAGATTTATAAATATATTGTGGAAGTTTGTTGCCAAATAAATGTAGTCAAATTTTTTTCCTATAAAATAGTCTGTGACTTGAGACAGGTTTACATGACTTTCCTACAAAATATGACACAAATTAACAAGAACATTAATATTCTTTACACAATCACTAGTCACAGTATTTGGGAGTCCAGGTGTGATATGTCAAAGCATAATACTAAAATGAAATGTGAAATAAGAGTCTAAAATTATATCTCTGATAACTGCTGGTACAGTTAGGAATAGTGGGCAGGAGCTGAAGCCATCTGGGATAAGGGATCTACTGTGCTGAATGGTAGCTTATATGACCCGCACAGTCTATTTAAACCCCTGTGCCTCAGGCATCTTGTTTTTAAATTGACAATGAAACAATATAATCTCTATTTCACAGATTCATTCATATATATATATATATATATATATATATATATATATATCAGTCTGGGTATAGTCATATATATATATACATGAACCCACTCCCAGAGCATCTCCCAGAGCAAATAGCAGTAAACTAGACTTTTAAAACTTGCTTTATTTAAATATAATATAAAGTACTCATGAATCATGGAAATTTCTCAAAATGAAATATTAATGATTCTCGGTGATTATATACTTTAAGGAAGATATTTATTTAAACAACTGATTAATTCTCTAAGATAGCAGGGATGAAGAATAGCAAATCACCTTAAATCATGTTAATTACTTCTTGTTGTTATTGTTGTTATTGTTGTTGTTAGGTACTATCAAGTCCAGTCTGACTTATAGTGATCCTCATAGAGTTTTCAAAGGCTGATTGTTTCGGGATTGCTTCAGGAGTAGATTGCTGTGTCCTCCCATTTTTTCCGATGTTGGGGATTGAACCCGGGTCCTTAGAGAGTGTAGAGCAGTACTCTACCAACTAAGCTAAACCCCAGCCCCACTTGTTGTTGTTAGGTCATTAGGTTAGGCCATTGAGTCAGTGTCCAACTCACAGTGACCCTGCGTACAACAGGTGAAAGACTATTAGTGCTTCTCTGCTATTCAGAGGCTATTTTTTGGGAGTGGGTTACAGGATCCTTCTCCCAAGCCAAGCATCTGATACTCCCAGGTGGTTTCCTTCCAAGTACTAACCAGGCCTGACCCTGCTTTGTTTCTGAGATTTGATGAGATTGGACACCACAGTGGTACAGCAGCAGCCCTAGCCCCACTTAGCTATTACAAAACATCTTCATGCCACACTTAAAATCCCAGCGACTCAGAAGGCTGAGGCAGGAGGATGGTATGTGCATGGCCAGAGGCAGCCTGAATATCTTAACAATACCTTGTGTCAAAATAAAAAATAAAAAAGGGGTTGGGGGTGCAGCTCAGTGAGGAAGCATGTGCAAGGCCCTGGATCCAACCCTCCAGTACTGAAAAAAAAAAAAAAAAAACTTCTTAAGTAAAATGTAAATAACTAGTAATAGTACAAAAACTCCTGATGCTAAATTCAATAAACATTTACTAAGCACTCACTTTATTTAAGGTGATGCACTGAGGGTACAGCTTTGGTTTTAGCAGTTGCCTAGCATGTCTGAGGCCCTAGATTCAACCAACAAAACCAGCAGAAAAGAAAAAGAAAAAAAAAAGGAAGATGCCAAAGATCACATTAAACACAGATTTACTGGAACATCATAGGAGTAAAAACCTCAAGTTTAGAGTTTTGATATGAGAGGTGAATGGAAAAAATGTACAAATACAGTACATAAGAGAGCTAGAAATTGTTTTAGTTGTAACAGTGTATTCAAAACTAGTAGGGAAATAAGGTTTAAAAAGAAAACTGAACTGTAAAAAGCCCAAGAAAGTTTTTATACATGATTCTGTGGAAGACATGTTCAACACTTTTCAAAAAGATTAAATAGCGGAGTCCTAATGGAGGGGGCAAGATGGGAGACAGATAACACACGCCTTCTGTCCCGGAGTAAAGGGAAGCCTTGATTAGGGGTTTGGAACTCACATTGAATAGGTAGAAACAGTGATAGTTTAGATTGGGAGATGGAGGATGAAACTGGACGAACATTGAAATCGAGGAGTTGGCTTTGGAGGAGCTACACAGAGGTCAGTAGTGGGACTGCCATTCCGCCATTTCGCCATCACGCAGACGGGGGATAGAACCCCGGAGACTCAGAGGGGACTTCACACACACACACACACACACGCGCGCGCATGCACACACACAGCACGGGCCAAACCCAACATGGAGTGCAACCTTGACATCACACTATCACCCTGCCAGCAGGACACAATCTACAAGTTTCAGGTGATTCAGTTTGAGGTGGCACACGGAATGGCCATCTGTAGCGGCACATGTCCCACAGCCTGAGACACTGGGCTGTTGTAGGTCCCTCATGCAAGAAAATAGGGATCAGATCCATGAGAGTAGATATGTGAGGGTACGGGGAGGGAACTGGGAAACCGGTGCCAGTGGTACGCGTCCAGAGTTGAGACGTGGCTCCCTCCCTCCTGTTGTGGTGGGACAGTGGTGCAGATGAAATCTCCACAGACATACGGGCACACATACACCCAGATCCCAGAAACACCGGAGGTGATCCTAAGTCATCCCACTGCACTGTGGAGAAGACTGGGGTCTGTGGGGGCGGCTGAGCCCCATGTGGACAGAGGGCTCCTTTTCAGCAGAGCATAGTGGCACAATTAGTCACAATAAGAGCAGTTTTGAGCGTGATTGCCATGCAGGGGCAGACCTGCTACAGATTCTCTCCAGGGCGGTTTGATATCATCCCACCCACAAGAGGATATGGTCCTCCCAAGTGGGCAGAAAGCCCTGCAATAAAAAAAAAAAATCCATGATAGCAGCCATATTCCCTCCATGCTGTAGGCTTTGGGGCAGAAATCTCTGATTTAGGGAATTGGTGCCCAAACTACGTGGGACAGGGAGAATTCCAGGAAGGACCCCACAGGTTCCACTGCCTCTCAAACAATACAATAGACACAGAATATTTCATGGAACAGTCTCTTTGGGCACTCGGTGTCCCACTTAAACCCAGGACATTGTGGGGTGGTTCCCCATTATCTACCCAATCGGACACACTAAGCCAGACTGCTATTGCGGATTGTGTGAAAACACTGCCACTCTGAGTTCTGTAGGGAGCACTGCTTCCTGCAGTATTGACTTCACCTGGTGGAATTGGGTGTCCACAGTTCAGATTCCACCTGCAAGAACATACAAGGGCTTTTTTTTTTTTTTTCCTGTACAGGGTGTAGGGAAAAATTGAGAGGAAATTGGCGAAAACTCCGAAACTGGGAAAATGGCATTTGAATATCTGGTTTGTAAGTTAGAAATCTAGGGAAAATGAAAGTAACTTGGTTGCACATTTGTACAAAACCCTTCCTGACTGGACAATTGGACTGAAAGCTGATTGGCTCAAGCCATTCCATGGGCGAGCTACATAAGAGCTGCGCTGCAGCAGTTCGACCTTTTTTTGGCACAGCCTTTTTTGGCACGGCCTTTTTGGCATCCCTTTCTGTACCTTCTCACCTGTTCTTGCCTGGACCACTGATGAGGAAAGGACTCTCCCGCTGCTCTCCCCTGGACCTTCGGTGAGGAAATAATGCTCTCCTGTTGCAATCCTCAACAAGGAAAGGAACCTGCTCTCCATCTGATCATTGAGGAAGCAATAGCTGTCTCCTCCTGACCACCCAGACGACCAACACAGGTGTTTGCCCCTGGAAGGCAAAAGCGACTGAGGCTTTTCCTTTCTCCCGTCTCCTCCGGGGTCCCGAGGGCCACGGGAGTCTGCACCTCTCACCTGAGGGTCCCAAGTGGACTGTGTTTAGTATCTGTGTGTGTGGCAGTGCAGCCCGCCCGAACCTCCAGGCCTGACCAGGCGGCGCATGCCCCACATAGAGTTGGCGCCCGAATGTGGGGCCCAATATAGTTGGTACCCAAACAGGGACCCAACACAGGGGTCTTGAGCCTGCTTGCTTTGTAGGTGCTGGACCACTGTACTGCATCCCCAGCCCATATTTTTTACTTTTTGAGACAGGGTCTCCCTGGGTTGTGCAGACTGCTTCTGATCTTGGGCTTGTGATCCTCCTGTCTCTGCCCCCCAAGCCACTGGGATTGCAGGCATACACCAGTGCACCTGACTACAAGTGTTTTTATATGTGTGTGGGAGCATGTATGCATGAGTTTGGTTTTTTGGTGTTTTTTTTCCTTTCTATTTCTCTTCCTTTCTCCTATTACTCTCTTCCCTTTTTCTATTCTCCTTCTCTTTTTCTTAAGCTATATATGTGTCTTTGTTTTAATTATTTTACCCGTAAGTCTTAAACTTAATTTTAATTTTGACAATAATTTTTATTAGCCTCTGTCCTCTACTTTTTCTTTTTCCCTCTTCTGTCCACAGACCCCCTCTTTCTCACCCCACAGAAGAGAAACAAAATCTATCGCCTCCCTAGCCCCTAGCCCCTTTGGAGTTGTGCTGGTGGACTAAAGAAAGAACCTCACAGACCAAAAAGCCAAGAATATACCCAGCTTATAAATTCATATAAGCACCAGAGATTCAGCACAACACAATCTCAAAGGAATAACAGAGGGAGAAGTTCTGCACACACAGGAGAGACGAATTCTACTTCCCACACCATATTATGGGCAAACAAAGTAAACCTTCAAAAAACACAAAGGGGCAGGATGGATCTGAAGGCCCCACAGATCAAAGCCCCCCAACAAATAACTCCAAGGACTCTCAATTCTTAGATATCTCTGATTCAGAATTCAGAGTCATGGTTATAAACATGCTAAGAGAAATTAAAATGAATACTACAACACCCTGGAAATCCTTGAAAGGAAGGTACCTCACTTGGAATCATTCTGTCATCCCAGTTAGAAATGATAAGGAAGAACCAAGCCACTCTCCTTGAAACTCAATCCAAGTTAAGTGAATTGAACTTGGCTACAGAATCCTTTTCATTGAGACTGGATGAATCTGAGCTGAGGATTTCCAATTCCAAGGGTGCCATAAATGAACTTAAACACAGTCAGAAATGGAATCAATGATAAAGGTATGAAAAAAAGATTTCCAGGAGAACTCAGATAGAATGAAAAAATGAAATTTAAGAATTCAGGGCATCCCTATGGAGAAGAAATATCCACTGGAGGCCTTCAAAATCTAGTAAATGATATCCTCAAGGAAAACTTCCCAAAGATAACACAGAAAATGGATATATACACCACTTAGACATTCAGGACTCCTTTGAAGGCTGACTTAAGTAGATCATCCTCAATACATGTCATCACTCACATGCTGTCATTAGAGACCAAGGAAGCTATCCTGCAAGCAGCAAGACAGAAACCCCTTATTACTTATAAAGCAAAACCTATTAAAATTACTGCAGACTTCTCCATATCAACATTGAAAGCTAGAAAGGAGTGGACACAGGTGATTCAAATACAAAGAAATAAAAATAAAAATCTCCAGCCAAGACTAATATATCCAGCAAAATTATCTTTGACAATAGATAAGGAGTATAAGACAGTTAATGACATTGAAGCTTTTAAAGATATGCAACCACCAAACCAGCACTGGAGAGGATTGTAAATCAATTACCACATCCAGGAGAGTTAAGAAAACCCTATAAAGGAAGTCAAAGAACTGGTTAGTTGAAATGAATGCGACCCAAGAAAGGACCAAAGCAAACATGATTCATAAATCAGTAACAGGCAACGATTGGGTATATAACAATAAATGCTACTCAACAATCACTATTAATGTAAATGGTCTTAACTTGCCAATTAAGAGACAGAGGCTGGCTAATTGGAAGAAAAAACACAAACCATCAATATGTGGTATTCAAGAAACTCATCTAACTCACAAAGACTGGAATAAACTGAGTGTTAAGGGCTGGAAAAATGTATACCTAGCAGGTGGGGAACAAAAGAAAGCACGTGTTGCAATTCTAATTTCAGATAGATTAAATTTCATTCCAAAACTAATTAGAAGAGACAAAGGAGGACATTACGTTTTAATACAAGGAACAATCAATCAAGAATCAATAACACTCCTTAATATTTATGCCCCAAACATAGGGGCACCTAGCTTTATAAAACAAACCTTATGGAATATAAAGAACTTTATTGGACCAGAATGAATAATAATGGGAGACTTCAATATCCCACTTTTATCAAGAGAAAGGTCATCAAAATGAAAAATCAACAGAGAAATGTCAAACCTAATCTGCACCATAAATCAGGTGGATCTCACAGATATATACAGAATATTTCATACACATGATGAGGAATACACATTCTTTTCAGCTAGACATGGAACATTTTCTAAGATAGATCATATGCTAGTCCATAAGAACTCCTTCAACAAATACAAAAAAGTAGAAATTATCCCCTGTTCCTTATCAGATCATAATGGGAAAAAATTGGAGCTCAAGAGCAAGAATAATCCCAGAAACGTTACAAACCCATGGAGACTGAATAATACACTGTTGAATGACCAATGGATCGTCGATGAAATAAATTTGGAATTTAAAAAATTCCTACAATCAAATGATGATGAAAATACATCATACCAAAACATATGGGACACAGCAAAGGCAGTTTTAAGAGGGAAGTTTATAACATTAAGTGCCTTCATCAATAAAATAAAGAAGAGCCAAATAAATGACCTAATGATGCATCTTAAGACACCAGAAATCCAACAAAAAATCAATCCTAAAAGGAACACCCAAAAGGAAATTACAAAAATAAAGGGAGAAATACCTCAGTTGGAATCCAAAGAGATATTTCAAAAAATTAATAAGACTAAAAACTGGTTCTTTGGAAAGATTAATAAAATAGACATCCCTCTGGCTAACCTCATCAAAAAGAAAAAGGAAAAATCCAATGTAGTATGGATTATGAAAGACAATGGGTCCATAACCACTGACTTCAATGAAATACAGAAAATTGTCAGGGATTACTACGAGACTGTATTCCCAAAAATATGAAAGTGCAGAAGAAATGGACAAATTTATTAACATGTATGACCTACCAAAGCTAAGTCCACAAGACATAACTGACTTAAACAAGCCCATTACATACACAGAAATAGAAAAGGTAATTAAAAGCCTCCCAACAAAGAAGAGCCCAAGTCCTGATGGATTCACAGCAGAATTTTACCAAACTTTTAAAGAAGATATAATGTCTGTCTTACTCAAATTATTCCACAAAATAGAAAAGGAGAGAACACTCCCAAATTCATTCTATGTAGCTACAATCACCCTGATACCTAAACCAGGAGAAGTTTCCTCTAAGACAGAGAATTATAGACCCATCTCCCTTATGAATCAGATGCAAAAATATTTAATAAAATTCTTCCAAACAGAATTCAGCAGCATATAAAAAAGATTATCCACCATGACCAAGTGGGATTTATACCACAGATGCAAGGCTGGCTTAACCTATGGAAATCAATTAATGTAATCCAGCATATCAAGAAACTGGCAAACAAAAACCACATGATCATCTCAATTGATGCTGAAAAGGCCTTTGACAAAGTGCAACACCTTTGCATGATTAAAATGCTGGAGAAGGTAGGTATAACAGGCAAATACCTTAATTTCTAAAAGCCATTTATGACAAACCTATAGCCAACATTATATAAAATGGAGAAAAACTGAAACCATTTCCTCTTAGATCTGGAACAAGACAAGGATGTCTTCTCTCTCCTATTCTATTCAACGTAGTAATTGAAGTCCTGGCCAGGGCAATCAGATAAGAGAAGGAAATCAAAGGGATACAGATTGGCAAGGAAGAGGTCAAATTATCCTTATTTGCAGATAAGACCCCAAAACCTCAACCAGAAAACTGTTAGAACTAATTAACTCCTTCAGTAAAGTCGAAGGGTACAATATTAACACACAAAAATCAATAGCTTTTCTTTACATCAATTCCAAACAGGAAGAGAAGGAAATTTCAAGAAAAATATCATTCATGATAGCCCACCAGAAAATTAAATACCTTGGAATCAATCTAACCAAAGACCCTTCAGATGGCTACAAGGAAAATTTCAAAACATTAAAGTAAGAAATAGCAGAGGACACTGAAAAATGGAAAGACTTCCCCTGCTCCTGGATAGGGAGAATTATATAGTAAAAATGGCTATCCTACCAAAAGCAATCTATAGATTTAATGTAATCCCCATTAAAATTGCACTGACTGACTTTACAGAAATAGAAAAAATGATCCAAAAATTCACATAGAACCACAAAAGACCATGTGTAGCCAAAACACTCTTAAGCTGCAAAACGAACTCAGGTGGAATCACAATCCCTGACTTCAAGCTATACTACAGAATAGTGGTTGCAAAAACAGCTTGGTACTGGCACAAAAATAGGCCTGAAGACATCTGGAACAGAATAGAAGACCCAGAAATACCTCAACACACCTATAGCTACCTGATTTTCAACAAAGGAGCAAAGCAAGTAAACTGGAAAAAGGACAGCCTCTTCAACAAATGGTGCTGGGAAACATGGTCATCCACATACAGAAAAATGAAAGCTGACCCCCATCTCTCAATATACACGAGAGTTAACTCAAAATGGTAAAAGATCTCAACATAAAACCAGAAACTTTAAAACTTATAGAAGGCAAGATAGGCAATACACTCCATCATATAGGCATAGGAAAGTATTTCCTTAATAGGACTCCAATTGCTCAAGAAATTGCAACAAGAATAGATAAATGGGATTACATGAAATTAAAAGGCTTCTGCACAGCAAAAGAAACAATTAACAAGAGTCAAGGAAACCCTCACGGAATGGGAAAAAAATCTTCACATTTTATACATCAGATAAAGGTCTAATTACTAGAATTTATAAAGAACTCAAGAAAAAAACTCCCCCAAAAAACAAATAACCCAATACACAAATGGGCAAAGGAGCTGAGTAGACAGTTCTCAAATGAAGAGGTCCATAAAACTATGAAACACAAGAAAAAATGCTCAGTAGCCCTAGCCATTAGGGAAAAGCAAATTAAAACAACTCTGAGAGTTCACCTTATACCAGTAAGAATGGCCAAGATCAATAAAACAGATAACAACAAATGCTGACAAGGTTGTGGCAAAAAAGGAACACTCTTACATCATTGGTGGAGCTGTAAATTGGTCCAACCACTGTGGAAATCAATATGGAGGTATCTTAAAAAACTGGAAATAGATCTACCGTATGACCCAGCTATAATACTACTTGGAATTTACCCAAAGGGAGATGGGTCATCATACCACCGAGACACCTGCATCTCCATGTTCAATGCACCACTTTTCATAATAGCAAGGATATGGAATCAACCAAAGTGCCCTTCAACAGAAGAATGGATAAAAAAAACTATGGTACATATACACAATGGAATACTACTCAGCAATTAAGAAAAATGAAATAAGGTCATTCGCAGCAAAATGGATGGAATTAGAGAAAATTATTTTAAGTGAATGAACACAAGCTCAGAAAGAGAAACACCACATGTTCTCACTCATATGTGGGAGCTGAATCAAAATTATAAGAAGGAAAAATCCTATTCAAAGTTTGGATCAAAATAAAAAATAAAAGCTGAGAATGGTGTCAATATAAATGTTCTAGAAAATGCATGCAATTGTTCTGACAAGATAAAAACAAAGTTCACTACAGGAAATGTTTCTACCCTAAACAGAACTGGAACCCAAGGATATATTGAAAAATATTACCAAGGAAATGATAGAGAAGACTTAGATGGGGAGGGTGGGGGGAAGCATACAAGAGGGTAAGGGGGAACCTATATGAATAATGTACATCAAAATGCATATATGGAAATGTCACAATGAAAAGCATGTCAGAATGAATCACATTAAGGTATACATTAAAAATTTCCAATTTGAAAAAAAAGATTAAATAGCTGGGTACAGGGGTGCATACCTGTAACTCAGGAAGCAGAGGCAGGAGGATCTCAAACTCAAGGCCAGTGGCAGTCGACGCAACTTAAACAGACCTTGTGTCAAAATGAAAAAGAATGGGGCTGGGGTGCAGCTAAGTGGTGGAGCACCTGGTTAGCATGAGCAAAGTCCTGAATTCAACTCCCATCACTGAAAAAAGAAAGAAAACTTTGAAAAAGGAAACAGAAAAAAGATTAAGTAAACTGGGTGTGGTGCTATATACCTGTAATCCCAGCACTCAGGAAGCTGAGACAGGAAGATCTCCAGCTCAAGGCCACCTTGAGCTATATAGTAAGACCCTGTCTCAAAAACCTAAGGCTTAGGGATACAGGTCTGTGATAGAGTGCTTGGTTAGCATGTATAGGGCCCTGAGTTTGATCCCCAGCACTATATATTTTTAAAGATTAAGCAAAATAATACATATGGTAACTTTTAGCATAGGGCCTCCCACATGCTAACCACTCAAAAATGCTAGTCAATTAATAATTGGTTTATTTAAAATGTAATTATATCCTATTCTAGATACTAACAAAATGCTACCAACAAATATAGGACCATATAATGAATTTCTTCCCAATTCCTGCTCCTACCACATTGCATTTAGCTTACGTTATAAATTTAAGACTAATTTAGAAGAATTTAAATCTTTTTTAATGGTGTTCCATGGACTTTCTGGGATCAAAAACTGAGTAGCAAATAGTCCCTAGGATCACCCAAGCCTAGACTTGATCTGAGGAAATGACATGTTATTGTTGTTGTTAGGTGCCATCAAGTCAGGTCCAACACATAATGACCCTCATAGGGTTTTCAGTGGTTGATTGTTTTCAGGATTGCTTCAGGAGGGGACTGCCATGTCCTTCTCCCATTTTTGCTGTGCTGGGGATCGAACTTGGGTCCTCAGAGTGTGTCAAGTAGCGCTCTACCAACTGAGCCAAACCCCAGCCCTGGGAAAATTATATAGATGGTAGTTACTGAATGTCCAGTGTTAGATGCTAGATCACCTATCACTAATGCTTTAACAGCAAAGAGAGAGAGTTGAGGCAAGATGAAGGAGAAGAGGAGGAAGGTTCTTTTCTGCAAATTGTTCAGAAGGACCTGCCATTGGTTCAGAAGGACCTGCTCCGTGCTAGTACATAGTCTTAGGAATGATGATAAATCTTAGCCTGATCTTCTTAGGTTCCAATCTGACCTTGCACGCAGTCCTTAACCTCCTCGGCCAGGCTCCATCTCCTGCTGACAAGCTGTCTCTGCATCATATATTCTCATGTCCAGCAATCTTACATTTATCAAAGTGATTGTAAGTTGTTCTCTTTTACTAGACAGTTTCTTGTTGTTGTTGTTGTTGTTGTTAGGTGCTGTGGAGTCAGTATCCGACTCATAGTGACCCTCATAGGGTTTTCAATGGCTGACTGTTTCGGGATTGCCTTGGGAGTGGATTTCCAGGCCCTTCTCCCATTTTTGTGGTGCTGGGAATCGAACTCAGGACCTCAGAAACTGCAGCACAGCGCTCTACCAACTGAGCTAAATCCTAGCCCTGTACTAGACAGTAGGTTTAATGAAAGCAGAGTCATGCATATTGTTTGCCTCACCAATATGTCTCCAGTACCTGGCCCAAAAGAGATAGTGAATATTAATTAAAGTCATAAAAAATGGCAGGATAAATCAAGAGGCTCACGGAGTTCAGAGCAATCATCGTTGTAAACTGGAGGTCAAGAAGGATGGTGAGTATGAATTCTGGTAGAGGATCTATGAGTCCTGTCAGGACATATGGTTGGGTGTCACTTTCCCTGGGACCTCTCAGTGAAAATTCTGATGATGTAAGAGGTTAGGTATTGAGAGAATTACAAAGCAAAAGCCAGCAACACATCTCCAGGAGCTTGACAAGATGCAGACTTAGAAAACTGGATGAGATAAAGTAGTGAGTAGAAGGCTAGAAAAATCCTCAGAACTACAAAAAGTAATTACAGATCTCTGAAGAGAACCAGAGGTCTCAGGAGTGGGTTAAGAAGTACCTATTACAGCTCTCTTCCTGGTCAGACAAGATAAGATTTTACAGATCCAGAGATGTAGGAAGGCAAAAAAAAAAAAAAAAAAAAAAAAAAAAAAAAAAAAAAAAAAAAAAAAAAAAAAAAAAAAAAAAAAAAAAAAAAAAAAAAAAAAGGTGGGGGATACTCATGAGAAAAACTATGTAAATAAAGGCACAGCACACTTATGTGAGCAAGTGGACTGCAGAAAAATATGTTTGATGAAGCAAAATAGTGGCAGATCAGTTAGAAAAGTAGGTTGGAGCCTTAATAGCCTTGATATTAAAGAAGCTGGGTGTTAATAAAACTTAAGAGAGTTTCTGCAAGTTTGTCAGCAGGAGAGAGGACCCGATCAAAGCTCTGCTTCTAGATTTGAGAGTTCAGAAAGTCCACCTAATGATTTTGGGGCTTTATGATTGTGCAAAAGCAGTCAGTCAAACTGCCCTTGAATTTGGAATTTAAATATTTTCCCCTGCTGGCAACATGGGTTTTGATGCTGGGCAGTGGCAGTGAGCCCGGGCTCCCAGTTCAACCAACAATCAGAGCACTAGGTGGTTGAGAGGTTAGGAGTATTAAACACATCTTTTACTGATATTTTCAAGTTTAAATAGTTTTGTAGTGATGTGATCCTATCATAAGTCAAGGGACACCTGTATATTGGAAGGAAGAGAAAAGGTGTAGCTTGTAGCATAGTGTAGGCAAGTGAAAATGAGGCACGATTGTGTCCTTGGAAGTGGACACAGAATTCTTAGCAGGACAAAGAGCAGGCCAAGAAGAAAATCTCCCCACAGTACTGAAACACTTGGAATGAAATATGCACATGAACACTCCCTTTAAAGCAATTCAGGCCCCATGATTGGACTCAGCCCACTTCTCGACCAAGATTTCCTATCATCACTCTCAGTCAGTAAGTGCAGCACACTGTGAACCTCTGCCCCACCATGTGCCTTTGCAGAATGCTCTCCCTCGCCCACCAGCATGTCCCTTCTCCATGTCCTTCATTTGTCAGCTCCTTCTCACACATCAGAGTTCACCCCAGACTCCAGTTTCCCCAAGGCTGTTTGTTGTTTGATCCCCTCCAGAGCATGAGCTTCCCTGGCAGCCCTGGATAGCTCAGTCAAGCACTTCCCATACACTAAGTGTTGATTCTTGTGCTCTCCTTTCTGAAACTCTAACCAGTCATAGAGAGCAACAGAATCCAAAAGCTAAGAGCCCAGGTTCCTGTTTTGGTAACTACCAGCAACACAACATCCTTAGCCCTTACCTTCCTCTAAACCAGGCAGGTAATAACAACCTCACAGCACTTCTGCAAGGAGTACATGAGACCACAAATGCAAACTGCTTAGTACATGGCCTGGCATGGCATAAGTACCACATAACACAATTTTTTTTTATTAACTCCCTTTGTGATATTGCAGACAAAAAAAATGAAGCAGGTCAGGCTACTTGCCAGAGATAACCACCAAAGTCAATAACAAGAACCAGACTTTCCATCAAGACCACTAGCCCTCCAAAGCTGCCTCTTGGCAGTGAACCTACTGAACACTGGGCCTACACTGGAAATGGACAAACAGAGGGCCAAGCTCTTAAGCCAATTCCTCATTTCCTCTCACAGATATCAGACAAGGAAGCTTGCGAACAGAGAGCTTCCCAAGGCACAAACTGATCTTGTGTACCTTTGCAGCTAGAAAATAAAATTTGAGAAAGGACCTTTTTACTGACTAAATTATAACTCTCCTGCTTTTCTTTCTAATCCAACCCAAGATTATGTTTCCCTTTGTAGTAATGAATCAAGTAATTCACAGGTAGATTGGGTATTATGTCTAAGCTTAGGGTTGGCTAGTAATATACATGAGTACATGTGGTCAAGTTTAAAAAATGAATTCCAGCTATCAAATCTCTCATTTTACTACTTTTTGGCACCTTTGTCATCAGCCAAAGAATTCAATCAATAAAATCTATACTTATCCATTTATAATATCCATTTACAATATGTAGTTACGAATTTGCCTTGTTCTGTGCAACAGGAATTCATTACCCCATAAGTGAACATTTTCCTTTATGATTCTGCAGCATCGCATTACAAAATAAAAAAAAATTTATCATAACTTACAGTGATGTTCTCCTTTAAAGTTATATTTCATGCCATAATAATTCCCAAATATATTTACAGCACTCTATTATAATCAGAGTGTAAAGAAAAGAAAAAATTATCACTTCATGACCCTGATGAATATTAAAATTCTGGTTAGAAATACATTAGAGTTTATGGATTCTGCTGCTTAATAAGGCATGCTTTAAATTTCTTTTCACTATCTTAAAATTAAGCTGTGCCATACTCAGAGAGCAGAGAAAAACTGAGAAGACAGTGCTTTTCATTTCAAGCCCTCTGGGTAATGGATGGATTATTGAAAAGCAGCCTGGCTAGACTTCCCACCTACTGTACTCAGTCCCTTATAACCCCTGCAGCCTGACGGAACGTCCTCCACCATGTGGCTTACCTCTTGCCATGGTTGGTAGAAGTAAACAAAAGCACCTGGCTCATCCACTATTCCTGACCAAAAATGTGAGCTAGTACAAACATTAATCTCTCAAATATTTGGTACTGGGAAGAAAAAAAATGGATCCATTTAAATGTGAAGCTGGTAGTAAAACTGTGCTATGAAGGTGTCAGGGACATGGAAGCAATATATAAAATTCAAAATAGTATAGGGGCAAAATCAACATTGAATCACTGGTAGGGAAGCCAGTTAGTACAGATCACAGTAGTCAACCAGGGAGAAGCAGAGATGGCAGGAGAGACCATTTCCTAAGGAAGACACATTTCCTGAGATTTCTCATCTGAGTCCTTATACTTAGCCTCCTTTCACTGGGTAATTCTCTCTTCTTAGGGTACAGCTCAAAGGTAAAGCACTTGCCTAGCATGCACAAGGCCTTGAGTTCAACCCCCAGGACTGTGAAAAAAATAAACAAAATAATTTTTTAAAAAAGGTTGTAGAAGTAATTTAAAGGAAGAAAACTCCCATAACTCTATAGCAAACTAAATTACATTTTACATAACCTTTTCCAGTCATGACACAGAGATGATGAATGATAGATAGATAGATAGATAGATAGATAGATAGATAGATAGATAGATAGATATAGTTATATTGCTATGTGAATGCCACAGCACAGAAACAAAGCCTCTCCCAGTGTAGCTAGTCTTAGAAAATCTCAGAAGCTACTTGTTAACACTCCATCAAGTTGTTATTGTTGTTAGGTGCCATCTGGTCAGATCTGATTCAGATAGTGACTACCACACACTGTGCTATGCACACAATCTTTTTATATCTGAGCTCAATGTTGCAAACACTATGTTTCTTTTCATTTTGAGTTGTGACACATCAGCAAATGGAGGTTCCAGGGGCTTTACTCCATTCCTATCATTAAGGTTGACTCTACTCTGAGGAAGCAACTCTTTCTCAGTCACTTCTTGAATGCCTTCCAGCCTGGGGGCTTTATTTCTGGGAGTATATTTGACAGTGCTTCTCTGCTATTATAGCATTTTCAATGGCTAATTGTTTCAGGAGTAGGCTTCTGGCTCCTTCTCCTTAGTCTGTCTTAGTCTGGAAGTTCAGCTGAGTCCTGTCTACCATAGATGTTCCTACTGGTATCTGAAGTATCAGTAGCATAGCTCTCAGCATGACAGCAACACATAAGCCCCCACAGCACAAGCTGACAGACAATGGCAGCATCAAGTTGATACTTCAGAATTTAAGATACCATTCTCTTATTAGTATTAAACTTGTTATTAATTGTTATCATAAAAAGTTCCTCAAGAAATTTCTTCAAAAGTCTAAATTATAAATCAAAGTGTATAATTACTTGTGTCTTGAAAGGCATTGCTAAGCAGTTTTCCAACAGTAGATTACATACTTAAATAGGCTATGGCAAAGCAAAGCATTTAATAACATTGTAACATCAGGTATTACTACTTGTCTTTTTTGCAAATTTAAGTCACAACATTGCAACATTTGTTTTAAATTATCTTATTGTAATCATGGGAAGGCGAAAATATCCTATATATTTAAACACAGAGTGTATTCTTATCAATGGGAATTGTGTTCCTGGGCTATAGTGAGGCAGAGTGTCACAGTGGGGAGAGTGTGGAGGAAAAAGTTGGTCACCTGAAGGCAGTCAGAAAGCAGGGAGAGAGATCTGCACTCGCTGGCTCTCACCTTTTCCCCTTTAATTCCATCCAAGCCCAGAGCCACAGGAATGGTGCTGCCCATCCAGGGTGGGTCTTTCCCCCTGTGTTAATGTTGTCTGGAAATCCTCACAGACACATGCAGAGGCACACTTCATTAACCTCCTAGGTGCTTCTCAGTCCACTCCAGTTGACAATCAAGATGAACCATCACAGGTTATAACTGACTATAAATAATTTTACCTATCAACTTCCTTTTTGAAGATATAATAGGCTGAAGTACTTTATGATTTGCCATCTCAATTTGTTCATACCTCATTTCTGATTTCTACTAATGTTTCAAAGTTTAATCAAACCTCCAAAGATCCAAAATTTTAATTTTATTTTTTTGCTAACGACTTTTGTTTGCTTTTTACATTTCAATCATTAATCTATGTTAATATATTTTTATGTCATTATCTAGTTATTCAAACTAATACATTTCTTTTGTAACACTTAAATTATCACATTTCAATTATTGTTGCACTTCCTCCCATTAGTGTTAGTTATTCTAAGAATGTTAGTTCTTTGGGGCATGGATTGTGCCTTACCTATCATATATAGCTCCTAGTAAACATTTTTCATGTAATAATGACTCATTAAGTGTTCAATGACTCGTGACTAAAAACCTTAACTTAAAAAAAATTTTATAACAATGTTCCAAAACTTACTACTAGAAAATAATAGACTAAACAAATACTACTTATGCCCACTTCCTCCTAAGTCCTTCTCAATTACTTCTGCAGGGCAGAAAGCCAGAATATTGGTTAGATCAGGGCATTAATTCAAATCCAAAGGTATGGTGAAATCTTAAAAAGAGAAATTTGGCCAATAACTTCATTCTGCTCTAGGTCAGAGGCTTCGGAAGAGATACCTGTGGCACCTCTGGGGATCTCACAGCACAAAGGCTGGCCCACATGACCTACGGATCATCCCTCAATGGTGCTGTCCCAGGAGAGCTCATCCAGTCTTCTTGGTCCCACAGAAACTACATGAAAGTAATGGTGAGAGGCCAAAGTACCTCCAATGGCTGCAGGTAAGAAAGGCTGAGCACACGTAACCAGAGAGACTTGGGAGCAAAGAGACATCTCAAAACTGAGGACAGCCAGCTGGTTGGTTAGTACACTGCTGGCCTCCTACCTCCAATCATGCTTATATCTACTGTGATTTAAAAACTCAGCCACTGAAAAATGAACAGAGTCACCTGTTGGCATAGGAAAGCAATTAAAGTAACCAAGAAGGAATTAATAACTAGGAAAAACACCAAGCAGGACACTAGCAGAGACAATTTCTGGTGAAATAAAACTGCTACAAGAGGGAGATAACAGCTTTAAAAGAAATAAATATAATAAGGCAGCTAAAGGAGATTCAATTATACCACTAGTAAGCTTTTCTACAAATAAAAATATAAATGTTAAATTACAAAAAAAAAAAAAATTGATGCAATGTGGTGTTGGCTAAGGAACAGAAAACACAGAAAAAGACCCCTTGAGTATACCCAGTTGATTTTTGAAAAAAGGGACAGTAATAACCGAATGGAGAAAACATAGCCCTTTCAACAAATAGTCTACTGCAATTGCATATCCAAAGGGTTTTTTTTTGAAGAGCCTCACACCTTATATAAAATTAATCACCGATTTAAGTGTAAAAAACATAAAAATATAAAACTTTTTTGGAGAATGAAAAAATTTGAGGAACCTAGTATTAAGCAAATAGTTTTTAAATTTGACATGAAAATCAAAGCACATACAAGGGAAAACTGGCAAACTGGACCTCAAAATTGAAAACTTTTGTTCTCAGAAAGACCCTGTAAAGAGAATGAAAAGACAGGCTACCTAGTGGGAGAAAAACATTTGCAGACTATATATCTTCAAAGCCTGCAGCCATAGCCCTGTGGCATCCGATCCCGTTACATCTTGAAGCTAAACAGGGTGGGGCCTGGTTAGTACTTGGATGGGAGACCGCCGGGAACACCAGATACTGCAGGCTTGGGAGAAGGATCTGGCAACCCGCTCCCAATAATCAATCTGCCATTGAAAACCCTGTGAACAGCGGAGAAGCACTGACAATAGTATTTCGCCTGTTGTATGCAGGGTCGCTGTGAGTTGGATACCGACTCGACGGCACCTAACAACAACAACAACAACAACAACAACAACATATATCTTCCAAAGGTTAGTGTCTAGCATATGTAAAGAACTCTCAAAACTCAATAGAAAAAAAATCATACAATCCAATGAGAAAATGAGCAAAAGATACGACGATCTATATATGGCAAAGAAACGTGCAAAGGTGTTCAACATCGTTAAAGACTATTAAAATGCAAACTAAAATCACACTGAGATAGCTCCACATAGATTATCAGGACGGTTAAAATCAGAAAATAGAGAAAATATCAAATGCTGGTAAGGAAGTAGCAAAATTGAATCACTCAGATATTGCTTGTGAAAATGCAAAATGGCACAGCCACTGTGGAAAGCAGCCTCACACATAACACTATCATATGACTCCTGGAAATATACCATGAAAAATGAAGAATTAGGTTTACGCAAAAATCACATAATCTGGAAACAACACAAATGTCCTTCAATAGATGTATGGTTACAAAAAAATCTATGGTATATCAACACCATGGAGCATATGATATTCTTAACATAAGATCATTATATGAATAAAGACTAGATTTGAAATTGCCAAGGGTTGTAGATGCACAGTGGGAAGGAGCTGGGTGTGACTATAAGAAAGCCAACAGATCACCTTGATAGAATATAGTTAGCGGCTTGTCTTGATATAATACCAAAGAAATACAGAGTTGGTTTTGGGGGGCTTTTGTTTTGTTTTGTTTTGTTTTTTGCATTCCAGGAATAGTAAGGTGATTATCAATGAAATGAAAAACCACAAAACTTCTAAATTAGCAAAGAAAAAAAACAAATGGGAGGGGATGAATAGTAATTTCATTAAAACAACAAAGATAATGAAAAGATACTAGAAAAATAAGTCACTAGATGAATGGACTTCACGCTTCCATTAAGACAGATAACAGATTAGATTAAAATCAACATCAAGCTATATGCTGTTTATGAGAATATGCTTTTTAAAAATGATAGGAAAATAAAAGATAAAAATCGAAACAAACTATTATTCAAGTACAAACAGAAAGTAGGTAGGACATGGCAAGAGTTATGCTTAAAAATATTAAACAAAGAGCTGGGGATGAACCTCAGTGATAGAGCACTTCCGTAGCATATGCAAGACCCTAGGTTTAATCTCCAGTACTACGAAAAAAAAAATATATATATATACACATATATATGTATATATATATATATGTGTGTGTGTATATATATGTATGTATATATATGTGTATATAACAGATAATCCCTAGATTAGAAAATAAGCAAAACTGCAATTACTAATTCCCTACTAAACAATGAAAAAGCGATCACTTCATATAAATATCTTTAGGATATAAAGTCTCACAGAAAAATGTACAGCCTTTAAATGTCAGTATTAAAAAAGAAAAACTGAAAATATTATGATCAAGTTCACATTTGAAAAATTTAAAAAGAAAGCACTCAAGAAAGCCACAAAATAAGCCAAAGAAATTAAGATGTCAAAATTAACAGAAGACAAAGGTGATGCATAGGAAAAGTTTAAAAATTCGCTCTTTGCCAAGACCAATAAAATTCATAAGTTCTTGCAAGTTGTATAGGAAAAAAGGAAGAGCTAAAACAAGTAAAAAGAAATTAAAACACATATAATAGATGCAGAAAAAACTTTTAATTTGTAAAAATACACATGCAACTTTATGGCAAAATATCTGAATGGCATAGCATAAACGGGTTATTTTCTAGAAAAGGACAGATTACCAAAACTGATAAAAGTAAAGTAAATTAATATATAAACCTGTAATGACGAATACTATCAAGGCAATTAAATTCTTATCATTTTTAAAGACACAAAGCCCATATTGGCTAGGGTTTAGCTCAGTTAGTAGAGTGCCAAACACTGAGGCCTTGAGTTTGATCCCCAGCACTGCAAAAACAGGAGAAGGATGTAGTAGCCCATTTCTAAAACAATCAGCCATTGAAAACTCTATAAGGGGTCACTATGCATCAGACAGGACTTGATAGCACCTAACAACAACAAACCTATATTGACTTACAGAACTCTCCAATTTTTGAAGGATTCATAGTTCTAAAATCCCAGGTTATAGTAAAAAATAGAAACCTTCCTGACTTTTTTTTTATAATCTTAAGCTAGAAAGAATAAAGTTCAAACACAGAAAATAACAGTCCAATTTCATTGAGGTATAGATATGCAGATAATGTCAATAAAATATTATCAAGATGAACCAATATTTGCAATATCTCAAAAATATGTTGCACTATAATCAAGTAGGCACATACATATGCCTGATTCTGTAAATGGCACTAAAAGTCACTAGGTAAAATTCAGTAGTAAGATGGAAGGCAACATCTTAAATATAATAAAGACTATATATAAGAAGACAAATAGTGGTCTGGAGCTGTACCTCAGTGGTAGCATATGCAAGGCCCTGGGTTCAATCCTCAGCACCACACACACACACACACACACACAATGACAAATGTCACTAAAATCACCATTGTTATCTGAACTTGGGTTTTGAGGTTCTAATAAATGAAGGGCGGCTGGGATTTAGCTCAGTGGGTAGAGCACTGTGCTGCAGTCTCTGAGGTCCTGAGTTCAATTCCCAGCATCCCAAAAATGGGAGAAGGGCCTGGCAATCTACTCCCAAGGCAATCCCAAAACAGCCAGCCATTGAAAACCCTATGAGGGTCACTATGAGTCGGATACCGACTCAACGGCACCTAACAACAACAACAACAACAAGTAAATGAAGGTATTACTATTACTACTAATAATTAGCTTAATAGTAGTAACAATAACAGATGATACAAAATTATATGGTAGAAATATATTTTGTATCCTCAAAACTCAGAAGACTCTAAAAATAAAGCAACTAAAATTTTTAAGGAGGGACTGAGAGTGAAACTCAGTGGTATAGTACATACATAGCACTCCTGAGGCCAGAGGTTAAATTCTCAACACCAAAAAAACAAAGCAAATTTATAGTTACTTTATAAGATGATCGTGTATATTATATATGAAATTAACCAAAAATTAGAAATTAAAATAAGAAAAAAATGTTATTCACAACAGTGGCAAAAAAATCTATGTTAATAATTGTAAAGTTTTATTGTTAAATACAAAATAAAATTTGAACAAGTAGATAGGCAAGTTATATCATTGAAAAGGAAGATTTTATCCCAAAATATTATAAACATAAATCCTACAAAAAGTATATACTTTGAAAAGAATTCATATAGAATCACAATCATTTTGAATCAGGTTAAAATGATATAAATATTCATATGCCTGCAGCTGTACCACTGTGGCTTCCAATCCCATCAGATCTTGGAAGCTAAGCAGGGTCAGACCTGGTCAGTACTTGTATGGGAGACTACCTGGGAACATCAGGTGCTGTAGGCTTGGGAGAAGGACCCAGAAACCCACTCCAACAAATAATCAGCCACTGAAAATCCTATGAATAGTAGAGAAGCACTAACAATACTGTTTCACCTGTTGTATGGTCATGATGAGTCGGATACTGACTCCGTGGAACCTAACAACAATGGGAATTGATGGGATACCAATATGGAAAATTTTCTAAGAAGAGGAAAATATAAAAATAAAAGTTGAGGACCACAAACTTACCATAATATCATCTTAATCAAACAAGAAATAAATACTTCAGTAGAATGAAGTAGCGTACTAAATCTCAACATACGCAAGAATTTAACATATGAATTCATATGATATGAAATATGAATTTTACTTTAATAATGATAAAGTATTTCTTTAAATACTATCAAAACTATCTATCTATAAGTAAATGAAGTCATTATTTTATATCATATACTCCATATGGAATAAAGATACAAATGTAAAAACTAAATGAAAATAAAATTAAAGTAACTAAATTTTGAAGCAAGCTTTTAAGCAAGCTTTGTAACCAAAGGTAGAATATCTAAACATTCTAGAAGAAAAATTACATGTATTTGACTAGATAAAAATTAAAAGCATAGTCAAAAATGATTAATGAATTGGGAAAAGTAGTATTAATGTCAAAAGAATTCCTACATGTTGGTAAGAAAAATCATTAAAAAACAAGGTGTGTATCCAGACACCATGGCACACACCTATAATCCCAGAGGCTCAGGAGGCCAAGGTAGGAGAATCATGAATTCTAGGCCAGGGGCAGCCAATGCAATTTAGCAAGACCCTGTCTCAAAATTAAACAAAAAAAAAAGAAAGAAAGAAAGAAAGAAAGAAAGAAAGAAAGAGAGAGAAAGAAAAGAAAGAGAGAAAGAAAGAAAGAAAGAGAGAAAGAAAGAAAGAAAGAAGGAAAGAAGGAAAGAAAGAAAGAGAGAGAGAAAAGAAAAGAGGCTGGGAGTGTAGCTCAGTGGTAGACCATTTTCCTAGCATGTGTAAGGCCCTAGGTTCAACGCCTGGAACTGCTCAAGTCTGTAATCCTAGCACTCGAGAGGCTGAGGCTGGAGGATAGCAACTTTCAGGTCAGCCTGGGCTAAAGAGTAAGATGCTATCTTAAAACAAATGCTCAATAAAAACAAAGAGAGTAAAACTCAATAAAAGTCAGAAAACTAAATGTTAAATTTGCTCTGTTATTCAATGTCTTACCTGTTAGATTGGCCAAAAAAAAATGTTAAAGGTGATAATATTCAATTTTAGAGAAAATTAGAGGTAGAACAAGGGCACTTTCATACACTGTGGGTGAAATATAAATTTCTGCTGCCTTTTTTGGAAATAGATCTAGCCATTAGTTCCTTTGAATTCTTAGTTATAACAACCCTACCACTGATAGTTTATTATGGATATAATAGTCATATTTTCCCCCACATGTCTGACAGTTTGCCGCACTGTGGGAGCTTGTGTATTGCGATGAGGCTAAGAGCTCTGCCACTGTAACCTCGGACATGAGCAAGGTTATCCATGGTGGACAGGTTTTCAGCTGAGCTTCCAGACTAAGAAAGACTAGGGAGTAGGACCTGGTGAGCCACTCCTGAAACAACTAGCCATTGAAAATCTTATGAATAGCAAAGAAACACTGTCAGATACAGTACCAGAAAATGAGCCCCCCAGGTTGGAAGGCACTCAAAGGACTACTGGGGAAGAATTGCCTCCTCAAAGTAGAGTCTACCATGATGACAGAAATGGAGTAAAGCCCCAGGGTGCTCAACTTGCTGATGTGGCATGACTCAAAATGAGGAGAAACAACTGTAAACATCCATTAATAATTGGAACATGGAATGTATGTAGTATGTATCTAGGCAAATTAGAAATTGTTAAAAAAGAAATGGAGCTCATAAACATTGACATTCTAGGCATCAGTGAGCTCAAATGGACTGGCATAGGCCATTTTGAGTCAGACAATCATAAGGTCTACTATGCTGGGAATGATAAACTAAAGAGAAATAGGGTTGCATTCATCATCAAAAAAGACATTTCAAGATCTGTCATGAAATACAATGTTGTCAGTGATAGAATCATATCCATATGCCTACAAGGAAGACCAGTTAATATGACTATTATTCAAATTTATGCACCCAACACTAAGGCCACAAATGAAGAAAGGGAAAACTTTTAACAGCTTCTGCAATCTGAAATAGATCAAACATGCAATCAAGACATACTGATAATCACTGGTGACTGGAATGCAAAGGTTGGAAACAAACAAGAAGGCTCAGTAGTTGGAAAATATGGTCTTGGTGACAGAAAAGAAGCTGGAGATCGCATGATAGAATTTTGTCAGACCAATGACCTTTTCATTGCAAATACATTTTTTCAACATCATAAACAGAGACTACACACGTGGACTTCACCAGATGGAACATACAGGAATCAAACTGACTACATATGTGGAAAGAAACGATGGAAAAGCTCTGTACAAAACGTCAAAACAAAACCAGGTGCTGACTGTGGATCAGACCATCAACTTCTCATATGCAAGTTCAAACTGAAGCTGAAGAAAATTAGAACAAGTATACGAGAGCAACAGTATGACCTTGAGTATATCACACCTGAGTTCAGAGGCCACCTCAAAAACAGGTTTAATGCATTAGACACAAATAATAGGAGACCAGAAGAGTTGTGGCATGACATAAAAGATATCATTCAAGAAGGAAGCAAAAAGTCCTTAAAAAGACAAGAAAAACAAAAGACCGAATTACATGTCAAAAGAGACACTGGACCTTGCCCTCGAACTTTGAGCAGCTAAAGCAAAAGGAAGACATGATGAAGTTAAGGAACTAAACAGAAGATTTCAGAAGGTAGCCTGAGAAGACAAAAACAAATATTATAATGACATGTGCAAGGAGCTGGAGGCAGAAAACCAACAGGGAAGAACACGCTCTGTGTTTCTCAAGCTTAAGGAAGTGAAGAAAAAATTCAAGCCTCGAGTGGCAGTAGTGAAAGATTCCACAGGGAAAATATTAAATGATGCAGGAAACATCAAAAGAAGATGGGAAGAATACACAGAGTCATTATACAAGAAAGAATTGGTAGATGACCAACCATTGCAAGAGGTTGCATATGAAGAGGAACCAATGTTGTTGAAGGGCGAAGTGGAAGCTGCCTTGAGAGAACTGGCAAGAAACACAAGGCTACAGGAATTGATGGGATACCAATAGAGATGTTTCAACAAACAGATGCAGCATTGGAAGTGTTAACATGTTTATGCCAACAGATTTGGAAAACAGTTACTTGGCCAACTGACTGGAAGAGATCCATATTTGTGCCTATTCCCAAAAAAGAGGATCCAACTGAAGGTGCAAACTATCAGACAATATCATTAATATCACACACCAGCAAAATTCTACTAAAGATCATCCAGAAGCGACTGCAGCAGTATATAGACAGGGAATTACCAGAAAATCAGGTGGGATTCAGAAGAGGGCGG